>QEPC01007158.1:12568336-12631974 GCA_003113815.1 Sphenodon punctatus
CCCCCCCCCCCCGGCACCATGGTAGCTACACCACTGTCTCCCATGTAGGATGCCCAAGCAGATTTTACTCTTTAGCTCCCAAACAGTACGAATCAAGTCCTTTTGCTCACCTTTTGTTTCTTCTTTTGCCTTTTGGGTTGCTAGATCTGCAAGCCAGTGCAAGGCTGATGACGGAGCTGTTTCTGGACACAGCGGCCTGCTAGTTTTTGTATCACCAGTGCTGCTGCTTGCTGCAGTTTCTGTTTTTGCAGGCTCCTCAGTTCTTTCATCCGTGGCCTCAGGCTTAGAAACCATGTCCACTTCCAGTTGCCCCACCCCCGTTGTCTCTGTCCCACTGGAAAAGGTGCTCTCATTTCCAGAGGCTGGTGTAGGTGGATTTATACTGGGCAGCTGAAACAAAGGATTACACATTGAAGTCAAAACGCTGGCTGTCTTAGGGCCATGTTTTTAATAAATTGGACCAAAGGAAAAAGCTATCCAGCCATTAACAGGATGACATGACAATACTATCAGTATTACTAAGATGGGCTGTAAAGCAGAAGCCTCAAAACACCTGATAAAGAGAGCTTTGAGGTCACTGGTTTTCTTTTTCTTTAACTTTTTTATTCATTTTAATTTGCAACGAACATATATACTAATTACAAGTACATAAATGGAAGGGGGGGGAAGGAATAAAACAGGTAACCATGACTTCCTCAGCTCTACTCTCTTACAGAATACAAACGTGTAAGTGTATCCACAAAAAAACAAAAAAAGTGTACAAAGAGGCAATCGTACAATACATACAATCAACTAATTTTTGCTTCTAAGGTTATACTAGTTTCCAACAAATTCCAAAAATGCTCTCCAAACTGCATTAAGTTATCTAAGTGTTCATGTCTATGAAATGTAATTCTTTCTACTGATACAAGGTTTGCCTCGTCATTTTACCAACCTTCAATTATTTGAGATATTTTTTTTTAATGCAATGGAATAAAACTACCCTTGTGCAACTGACAAAGCTCACTGAAGAAAAACAATTTGATAAGAATTCAGTTTAAATTCTTTAGGTATCGATCATTGGTCTTCTAGCTCCCAAGTCACAGAAACCCTTGAAATGGTTTGACAAGATTCCTACCTAGATCATTCAATGACCAATCAGAACCTTATTTCCACATTAGCAACGTCAAGTAGTGATATAGCAAGCCACTAAACAGCAGAGCTTTTGCAAGTTTCTGGCTACTCTTTCAGTCCTGCCTATACTTGAATTTTCAGATGAAATCCCAGGGTGCATTGTACCCGATTCTGGCACACTACACTAGTTATTTTCACCAGCACATATGGGGCAGACTGAAAGCACACTAGGGGCTCTGGAAACAGATCTGTTTTTTGTTCTTTTTTTGCTCAAGAGGTGCACTGGGGAGTGAAAGCTTGGCCTAGATGGAATTCTGGAAACAGGCGTCACTTACCTGCTTCTTCCATTTTAAGCTTCATTTTCAATGATGTTGCCATTTCAGCAGTTTACATGCCTGACAGCATGATTCCAACACTGTTGCCCTGTTGTTCAGGATACGAAAGACATCCCACTGATCATATGACACTAGCTATTCTTAAGGTATAGGTATGAGTGGAGTCTGTAATGGGGTCTTGATTAGGGCTGAATCGAGTAGTGAAAAAACTACTCGCGAGCATTTGCCTGAGTTCCAAGGACCAGCCTGAGTGCTTGGGCTACTCTGAGGACCCTCAGTGAATACTCGCAAGTAGTTGGCGAGGGTTGGGGCAGGGGAAATGCACCAGGGAAGAGGGGGTGGGGGCCTAGCAGGGACTGAGGGGATGGAATACTCACTCTCCGGAGGGGCTCCAGAGATGCGTGGTTTCCTCTGGACTGTAAGTTTTGAGGGGGGAAAAAAAGCAGGGCATGCTCAGAAGAGCTGAATGGCCCCTTCTGAGCATGCTCCGACTTTTCCAAGATAGCATTTGGCCCTTCTGAACATGCCCAACTTTCCCCCCTCCCAAAAAAAAAAACCCCACCAACTAACCCGGTCCTGAGAAAGCCATACATTGCTGGAGCACCTCCAGAGGGTGAGTACTCTACCTCTCAGCCTGTTAGGTCCCCGCCCCCTTAACATCCCACCCGAGACCCCCACTACGCCACCTTCACTGGCCCCCATTGGTCTATTCTCTCCCTGCCAGCGGGGGCCAGGGAAGGGGGAGCAGGGACCTAGCGCCAGCCTCAGTTCCCTTCCCTGTACTTGGCCGAGGATTTTCCAAGTTCCGAAGGTCATTTTTAGAAACTTCAGAACTCTGAAAACCGAGTCAAGTACCATGAAACTCGGGGTTTTCCACGGAAAACCGAGGACCACATTTCAACACTAGTCTTGATTAAATGGGGTATCCAGATAGCCTTGAAGGTGACAGCAGTGAATGGTTTTGCATCCTTTCTACCACCAGAGAAGGTGCTTTGCTAAGCTGATGCTTATCACATTGGCTATAGTGAAGGATGTGCATGTAGCAAGACTTAGGTTGGTTAAAGAGAGCAGGCTGTTTTTGTTCTCTTAGAATGGTTTGGATTGAACTGGACATACTAATAGACTCCCTTTATAAGAGAAAGAGATAAGACGAGACCTAATAAGAGGCTCATAAAAGAATTTACTTGGGTACAGCTAAAGAACAATTGATTTTTCTTCCCATGATGTATACAAGTGCATCTTCTGTTTTATCACTCTCTTGGTAACAACCCCCCCGCGCTTGTAAATAATCACTCTGACTTTAATAAGCTTTTATTACTTACAAAACTCTGCACACACAATGACTGAAGAAGTCCCTGTTGAGACAGCTTCATATTAACAAGGGGAAGTCACAGAAGCTACTATTGCACTAGCTGGAGCACAATGAAGAGAAGAGGCAAATTCAAGTGATTTGGAGCTAAGAGGTACAGAATCAATCTACAAGTTGCAGTAAGTTTCCTCCTCTGTGGGGTGGATACAGTGCCAGCAAAAACCGAGTTTCTCTCACTGTTTTTACCCCACAGAGTGCTTGGCCATAGGATGGGGTGGGGGTAGGAACCACAACCCTTTCAGGAAGTATTTTGAAAGCCTGGCTCTGCCTCTCTATAAAGAACAGATGGTCATCCAATCTCTGCAACAGTTTCTCTGTATTTTTCCATTTCAATGGCCAACACCTCAACCATCTGGTCAGTCTTCTCTTCTCCACAGAATAGTCTCCTGCTGTACGAACTGTTCTCTCCCCTGCCTTTGCACAGCTTTCCTGCTTGAAGAGGATGAAACGGTGTCCAAGTGCTCCTTTCTTCAGTGCAGGTGGAGTTTTTCATGCAGTCATCAACAGGCCTAAGCGTCTTCTTGTGGGGGTGATGTGTTGCTGGGCAGAAAGAAAGGGGAAAACGTAATTTTTATGTTCAATCCAGAGTTGTTAACTTCCACCCTTCCTCTCTGGATAGAATCCTCTGCACACAGATCACACCTTTAAGGCCATCCCTGTGCTCAGCATAGCTGCACGGGGTACTTCTAGATCAAGAGGCAGCAGCAGGAGAAAAAGAAATGAGCCAGGGTGGGAAATGGATGGAGGAATACTTGAGTATTCCTCCTTAACAGCTGAAATTCCCATATGCAACAGCAGTGGAGATGGAAACAAGCAGTGAGATTAATTGTATAGCTATTCTTTGTTGATTAAGTCTACAGTCCCATTTCAAGTCACTGCATAATTGTGGGCCCACCTGCTCTCATTTCTAAACCACCACCAATGTGTTGCCCACCACAGAATGCAAAAGACCACCACTACTTACCAGGAGCACATTCTCATCTCGCATTCTCTGTCATGATACATTGGGCTCTTTCCAGGATGTGGCAGTTCTATCAAACTGTCTCCAACCCTTGGCTCTGGAAAGGCATGTTCCCAGCATTTGCATCAGTGGACAGATCCTGCAGTTGGGAGTTAGTCCATTCTATCTCAGTGAAGAGCTCGAGGGTTGTGGAGTCTTCCTCTTTTCACTTCCAGAGGAGTACAGTGTCTACTGCTGGAAACCACCAGTTCTTGCTTGGGCACAAGGAACTTGATTCAAAAGATCAAAGTACAGGCTGATCTGGTGACCATGAGCAAAGTGGTTATTGTTGGTTTATTTACCTGTAGCACAGACACAGGTCTTTGGCTGGCTCCTGACATCGTTCCATGTCACACTGGTATCCCAGCTCTCTCATGTTCTTAGAAATCGCTGTAGTTCTCAAAAAGGATGGTTTGTGCTTTCTTGTCCCCTCCCTGACCACTCCCTCAAACCTGAATGGTGCTTGGTCTTTGATTTAGTCCACAAAGCAGTCAACTGACAAGTTTTCAACAGCTACAGGCTAGTGATTGGCTGAAAACTAGCAAATGTGCCAAGCAGAAAACGATTTCACATCCTAGAAGCTATTTTTTGAGATCCAGGAGGGACTTTTGTACAGACTAGAAAGGCAAGATAGACCCTCCCAAGGTTTCACCATGTCCTGATGTTCATTGTCAGACTGCAATCTGAGCACAGACTACTGTGCATTTGCCCATTACTTTAACTAGGTGTTGATAAAACACAGTCTACATCCCTAGTTTAAACAAGTGTCAATCACATAGGATAGCACATGTTGAACCCATGTTAGTGGTTTTACATGGACATTAAAAGAGGCAGATTTGGAGCAACAGTTACATGAGAAATGTGTGTATGAAAAGTGGGCTGAATATGTTGACATAGGCTCTTTCAACACCAACCATGCACCTAGCACATTACACGGTATGCACCCAGCACCTCCATGCAGCACCTAGCACAGACCTCTGCACCCACAAGTAAATACAATAATTTGATTCTTACCTTGTTGTTCTATCACTACGCCAGGTTTTGTTTTTTTAAAAATGACCACACTCTTCATATGCTTAAACAGAACTAATTCATGGACTGTCATGAAGGTTCTCAAACTTTGGGTGTGGATCCCAAATGAGGCTGTGCCATCTGCGTATGGGATTATGATCCCTACTGATATTTAGTATACTTGGCAGGTATGTTCTTCGGTCTCAAGTCAAAAGATTATATTTAAGTCTGGGTAGCCCTGGACCTTGCCTCATTTCAACATCAGTGCAAGACCTGGCTGTTCTGCCAGGCTTTTGGTGAGGGAGATGGGTAAAGGGTGGGTGGGGCATGGGTTAGGGAGGTAGGGTTTTTTCCGGTATTTTATGCCATCCCCCTTTGACCTGTTTTAGAGATTTTATGTGTTATTTTTAGTGTTGTATTTTAATGTTATATTTGTAAGCTGCCTTGAGCTGCACAAGCAGGAGAGGTGGGATAAAAATAATGGAAATAAAATAAATAAATAAATACGTAAGTCTCAAAATATCATCACAGGCAAAAGGTGTGGGAATCACAGGACTATTACACACCTAAAACACTGGAAATCAATAGCTACTTGGGGCCTCTGGATACTACAATGAAACAAGAAAAGCAAAAAACTAAAAGAATTTAACAAGGTGATGAGGAGTCTCACATTATTTTGTGTATTTACAGGACAAGGGCACAGGACAGGGGCCAAGTTACATTTTAGAAGCTTGAAAATGATTGGCAATTAAATGATAAAATTACAATCATGCAGGCCAGTCCCAACAGAGTCAGACTTGGGCCTGAGTTTTGCGCCTGTGCAGAGCTCTACTCCAGAATCCTGAGTACGGGCACTCTGAGCATAACATCCAAACCCAATTAGGATCAAGTATGGTTTCTTTACATACCTGTGACATCCCATTGGTGACAGCAGGTCTCAGCACAGACTTGTTCTGCCGGCTAATACACGGACAGTTGGCTTTAATTCCCCATTTGCCACGGGCTGAATGTACCATGTCTCCAATATTGTATAGTGCTAAAAAGAAACCTCAGTGTGTTAGTGTCGAATATCCATTAAAAAACCAAAACACAATGCAAGACCTTAAAGTGCAAGCTTCAGTATCAGTTTTTCTACTCAGCAAAAAATCTAAGTGTTTTAGGACTTCATGGACAAGATTTCCCCCCTCCTCACAGCAATGCATAACAGTGTTCACACAAGACTGGGTTTCAGACCAGACAGGGATGTTCCTATTATAATGACCACTTATTATTTTTTCCTTTAGATGGCAAGAGCACTAGGATTCTCTCCCAAATGCCAAGCATCTTAGTTCTCTTTGGAAAACTAATGAAAATCAACTCAAGAGCCAAGTACTTTATGTCAGCTTTCGAAAAAAGAAAAGAAAAAAAGACAGATGGGTGTGTGTCAGAGATGAACCTTTTGGGGACACAGTATATGGCATTTGTATGTTACACTACATAATTACAATACATGGTACAGTATGGTTAAGCTTATGTTACATAAATACACAACATAAGGTTAAACAGAAGATTAGCCTGAGTTTTTAGAATGGTGAAGCAGTTCTGGGGTGTTGGTTTTGGAGAAGTGCTGTAAGAGTACCAGGTGTATTCCTGAGAGGGCTGGGCAAGGAAGATGGACTCGGTCTTCTAATAAGAAGGGGATTTATTAGAGTCAGTTGAAACTGGATAGAGGGGTAGGTTTTGGGCAGAGCAGATGGGTAATGTTGTCAAAGAGGGACAGACTTGGACCATGTTTTCGGGTGGAAACCATAGTAACTGAAAAATATATAGCAAACTGCATTTCTGTATTAAGCTGTAATGAACCAATCAGCTATTGAATAATTATGTTTCAAGATCTCTCTAGCCAATTAGTTGCTGAACAAGATAATTTGAAAGTTAGATTTGATAAACATTAGGTTGGTGATTGGATATATGTGATTTATGTAATGGGGAAGGTGAGGTATATGATCTGTATGGCTAGGACCACCTCTTCAATACTGTCCAAAACTCAATGCTCCCAAGTGTAACCAGTGCTTCTCCAGATGGAGATAAATAAAGCCTGTATTGCTTACTTAGCAGTCTGGTCTTCTCTGAGCCACTCCCTCAGGCGTGCTACATATGAATCCACATCCGCCTACAACACTTTGTTCCAGTCAAAACACTCTGTGCCCTTCAAGTGTTTTACCACCTATTATTTACCCCAGCTTTCTCCACAATAATGCTGTCTTTCCTAACCTTCTCCCAAAGGAAGACCAAAACTCCCCCAACACAAAGGAAGAAGCTCAAGTACTACCTGTGCCAGGGATGATCTGTGTTGGCATGAGATTCTCTGGCTCATGGGACTGCCCCTTTGCACACTTCAGCCATGAGAAAACCTCTTCATCGCCAATTTCCTCTGTTTCTGAAATGGAAAGAACTAGATCCATTACATTACTATGCTTTATGTTGCAACATGATGTTGCTACAGTTACTGAAGTTCTCTCCTCCCAGCTGCAGACAATTAAACCACAAGCAGCAATAAGAGTAACTACCTTCATTTTGGTTAACCGAGAGGTGCGTAACACAGGACCTGCGGTAAATTCACAAACACAGAAATAAACCACATGGTGACAGATGTTATAGTCATGTTTGGGTTTTTTTTAACCACACCACTGGAAGGTGCTTGGATACTACAGCAATTTCAGGCAATATTAGAACCAGGTAGGCAGTATCAGAAACAATCTATCACCCCATTGCTCCACAGTAGTCTATGAAGTTTCAGAAATTTATTGCAATTTATTACCCCATACTCACACTTCCAGCCAAAGGTGGCTTAGGGCAGCTTACAATATTAAAATACAATTATAAAACAAACCAAAACCAGAAAACCCCCACAACCCAACAGCATCACCCAACCCCTTTCCACCCCAACCTCCTACCTCTCCTGTATCCCATACAACTCCCTCTCTTGCTTCCACTGCCAAATGCCCTTGTAAATAAAACTCCTTTACATCACCTCCTAAAGGCTCTCAAGAGCAAACCTCTGGGGGGGAGGGAGTTCCACAGCCATGAGGCGGTGGCCAACGCCACCCTCTGCATTGTGGAAACCAAGTTAAAAACAGGTACCTCCAGACAGGCGTCCCTGGCTGACTGCAGAGGCTGCGATGGGACATGGTAGGACAGGTGATCTTCCAGATAAGTTGGTCCCAAGTCGTTTAGGGCTTTAAAAGGTCACCCCCAGCACCATGAATTGTGACTGGAAGGCAATAGGCAACCAGTGCAGATCCTGGAGCACCAGTGTTATATGCTGCTGAAGACTTGTCCCCGTAAGAAGCCAGGCCGCTGCATTCTGCACCAGCTGAATGTGCTCATGCCCATTTTGAATATTTTCAGTGACTCCCTATTAGTCCTATGTTTTATATACACATTTGAAAAGCCTGTTAAAATTAAATGAGAATACTAGGTCCAATATAGGAGGTATCCTGAACACTTTATAGAGTGACTATAATCAATGAGTCACCAACATCAGGGTATAAAACATGATAGGAGTAGGTCATGCTAGTGAGGAAGCAGCACTACATGTTAAAGAAAGCCTACAGTTAAGAGGGTATGAATTTTATGTGAAATGAGGGTATGAATTTTATGTGAAATGAGCTGCATCAGAGAATCTCCATGGAGAGTGCAATCTTAAATAGGAAGCCTAACACAATAGGACTATACTACTGGCCACTTAGTCAGAATGGTGACAAACTGTGAAACGGAGGTTAGAAAAGCTAGCAAAGCAGTGAACAGTAATAAGTTGTTTCAATTACTCTCATATAACTGGACAAAAGTGAACTCGAGGCACAAAGAGAAATTTTTTAGACACTATAAAAGGCTGCTTCTTAGAGGAGCAGTCCTGGAACCCACAATGAGAGAGGCAACTCTTGATTTTGTCCTAGGCCCTAGCTCATCCAAGTAGTAACAGCAGCTAAACCACTCAGTAATAGTGATCAACATGTAATTAAATTCAACACACTTGCTGGCAGGAGAATTCCTCCAAGCCCTTCACAGTACCATTTAACTTCAAGTAAAAGGATAGAAAAGCAATACACATCATCTTCTTCCTCCATAACATCGCTAAGATTTGCCCTTTTCTCTCTGTCTCCTCTGCCAAAACCCTTGTTCATGCCCTGGTCATCTCTCACCTCAATTACTGTAACCTCCTTCTCACTGGCCTCCCCTGCTCTCACCTTTCCCCCCTTATCTCCATCCAAAACTCTGCTGCCATGGTCATCCACCTCCCTCGTCACTTTGACTACGTGCAACCCTGCCTCTCCTCTCTTCGCTGGCTCCCCCTTCCTGAACAAATTCTGCACAAGCTCCTAGTCTTCACCTATAAAGCTCTTCACAACCTTGCTCCCCCCTACTTCTCTGTGCTAATTTCCCTCTGTACTCCAGTCCATGAACTCCGCTCCTCTTCTGTCCTCTCTCTCCCATGCCTCCCCTTCTCCCTGAACCGCCTTTGTTCCTTCTCCGTAGCTGCCCCCACGCCTGGAACTCCCTCCCTGCCCACATCTGCCTCGTCCCTTCCCTTCGTACCTTCAAATCCCTCCTCAAGACCCACCTCTTCCGCTCTGCCATCCCCGACTCCTCGCTCCCCTCTCCTAACTCCTGCTGATACCTACCATCCAGTACAATCTATTACCTGAGGTCTGTGTACTCATATCTTCAACACATGGACCAGCCAGCCATCATTCACAATGTGAACAAGCCAAGCACATGCACCTGAGATCTTGCATCTTCGTGAATGTTACACCCCTTGCCTTTCCCCCTGTTTCCCTTCCTTTGTCCCACCCCCCACCCCCGTCACTCTCTCAGATTGTAAGTCCTAAGACAGGGACTGTCTATTCCATTACTTTGTAAAGCACTAGGTACGTTGCTCGCGCTATATAAATGCTTGCTAACAACAACATAAAATACTACTATATAAACTCATAGTGAGCCCACACCTTGGGTACACTGGTGCAATCTGGTCAGTTCATCTCAAAAATTATATAGAACTGGAAAAGGTGCAGAGAAGGATAACAAAAATGAACAGGGGTATGGCATGTCTTCCATAGGAGGAAAGATTAGGACTCTTTAGCTTAGAATACAATGACTGATAGGTGACAGAGGTTACCCCTCAGGAATGCTGTGGAGGAAGAAATTGTAAGTTAAATTACAGTAACTAGAAAACACGTAATGAAGTTAAGAGGAAGCAAGGTTTAAAATTAAAACAAAAGGCAGTACTTTTTCATACAAGGTGCAATTTGTTTATGGAACTCATTGCCATGGAATATTCTGAAGGCTAAGAGTATGCAGAGGATGTTCTTGGGGTGGTCAGAGCAACCTCTTGTGAATTAGATCTGTGCCTGTCTTGGCTGGTTAAGGCCAACCAGGAGATGTTGGGTCTGTTCCTGGCGGAGGTGGTCAATGCCTCCTTCAGGAGGGCAGAGCGCCAAGCTGCCTCAAAGAGGCGATGGTGCAGCCTCTGCTCAAGAAACCATCACTTGACATGGACTCCCTTGTCAGCTATCAGCCTGGGCCTGTCTCTAACCTCCCCTTTTTAGGGAAGGTTATTGAACAGATAGTGGGTCAGCAGCTGCAGGGGCATCTGGACCGCGTCGGCTTTCTGGATCCCTCGCAGTCCAGCTTTCATCCAGGTTATGGCACTGAGACTGCACTTGGGCTTTGGTCGATGACCTCCTGCATGAACTGGATCAGGGTCGTCGACCCTGCCATTTCTGTTAGATCTGTCGGCTGCTTTTGATACCACTGACAATGAGATGTTGGTGACTCGCCTGAGGGACTAAGCTGACATGGGCGAGATTGTTCTTGAATGGTTCCACTCTTTCCTGGCCGGGAGAACTCAGCAGGTGGTGCTTGGAAACTGTTCTTCATCTCCCCGAGACCTCTTGTGTGGAGTCCCGCAGGGTTCCATCTGGTCTCCTCTCCACATGTATACATAGCTGCTGGGTGAGGTTGTGAGATGGTTTGGGCTTCGGTGTCATCAATATGCTGATGACACCCAACTCACCCGGCAGTCTTGGTGCTTACTTGGTGTTAGGTGGCTGTGAAGGACAAGCCGTCTGAAGCTGAAGCCCGACATGACAGAGGTAATGTTAGTGGATAAGGCGGTGGGTGTGCCGTCCCGGGTCATTGATGGGGCTCGCCTCCCAGGTTCGTAGTCTGGGAGTGCTCCTTGATTCCCAGATCAACCTGGATATTCAGGTGGGGGCTGTGGCGAGCAGCGCGTTTCGCCAACTACATCTGGTGCGACGGCTTCAGCCGTATGTGTCGGACTCCAACCTCACCACTATCATCATCACTACCTCAAGACTAGACTACTGTAACGCGCCCTATGCGGGGCTACCCACGGTGACAGTTCGGAGGCTGCAGACGGTGCAGAATGCGGCGGCTCACCTCTTAACGGGGACGGGTCACTGTGAGCACATTACATCAGTGCTCCAAGCTCTGCACTAGCTGCAGATAGTCTTCTGGGCCCGCCCGATTCAAGGTGTTGGTGCTATAAAATCCTGTATGGCCTGGGCCTAACCTATCTGCAGGACCTTCTCACCCCCCAAGTTCTGGATCTGCCCCTGCTGTCCACCGGGAGTGCCTTTCTCAAAGTCCCCTGTGTGGCTCAAGGGGTGACCACGGAGAGGGCATTCTCGGTGGCCGCACCTAGGCTGTGGAACTCCCTTCCAGTGGAAGCCCAGGCGGCCCTGGACCTCCCCTCCTTTCGTCGAAGACCTGGTTGTCTACCAGGCTTTCAGTGAGGGAGATGGGTAGGGTGGGAGGTTGAAGGTTAGGGGGGGTTTCTTCTGTTTATCCTTTGACTTCCCCCACTGTGGACTGTATTGTTTTATATTTTTATATATTTGGTATTTATTATATTTGTATTGTATTTTTATTTTTTATACTTGTTAGCTGCCCCAAGCTGTTTTGGGGCGGGATATAAGTTTGTAAAATAAATAAAAATTGGGTTCAAAAAGGGAAGAGACAAATTCATGGAGGACAGCCATTGGGACCTATTATTAGCGGAGATGGTTAAGGCTGAACCAGATTCAGGGAAGTGCAGACTGAGCAATTGCACAGAGGCACCCATGTGTTGGAGGCCAGGGAATGAATAAACTTTGAATGACAACCTGAGTTTTGGAAGTGTAAAATACAGCCTTAAATTCAAGGAGCCCAGGCCTGTGACGATTCCACACACAGGGTCCATGAGTAAACTAGAAACACCATGGATGAAAACAGACATGCACCTTAACTCCACTTGGACATTTCTTATGCATGTTGCAGGGCTGCAGAAGGGCGCCAAATGTTAAAGCAGAGTATGTAACATACAGGTCTGCAGGACAGGCAATGCAGGGAGTCCTGACCCCTGAAGTGGATGTTCTGTTTTAATTTAACACAAAAATTGCAGTGACATTCCCACACCACCACTTTACACAGAATTCCAGCTTCCCCTGATCTGGCACTGGGTCAAGGTAATGCAACCTCACACATAGGATGTCTCTAAACCTCTAATTGCTGGAAGCTGGGAGCAAATGATTCCTAATAGCCTTGTTTTTTGTATATTTCCTCTGAAGCATCCAGTACTGGCCAGTGGCCACTGTCAGAACACACACTAGGACAGATGGGCCATTCATCTCTGCCAGTTCAGAGAAAAAGTGGCACGATAACTTAAGAGTCATCTAGTTCAACCCCTTATCTGATGCAGGTTGACTTACAATTACAACATTTACACCAGATGGCTGTCTGGCCTTTTTTCGAAAGCCTCCAGTAATGGAGAGTCTACAACCTCCTCAGGTAACTTGTTCCACTGCTGCACAGCTTGTACTTTTAGGAAGTTTTCCCCAATATTGAACTGAAATCTACCCTCTTGTAACTTGAGCTCATTATTTTAAACCTGCCCTCTATAGCAATGCAGAAACAGTTCTTCGCCATCTTCTTATGGCAGCCCTTTAGATATCTGAAGACTTATCACGTCTCCCCTTAATCTCCTCTTCGCTAGGGTAAAAGTATCTAGTTTCTTCAACCTTTCCTCATAAGATTTGCTTTCCAGACCTTTTATCATCTTTATTGTCCTCCTCTGAACCTGATTCAATTTCTCAATGTCCTCCTTAAGATGAAGCACTGCAAACTGGACACAGTACTCCAGGTGAGGTCTGACCAGTGTCAAAACTGAGTGGAATTACTACTTCTGCCGACTTGGAAACAACTCTTCAGTTAGTGCTGCCTATAACTGCATTAGCCTTTTTTGCAGCCACCTCACATTGCTGACTCATGTTCAGTTTGTGATCCACCACAATACGTAGATCCTTTTTACAGTCATCCTGACCCTTAAGGGAAGGGCAGGAAATAAAATAAATAAATAAAATGTGCTGCTGCCAAACCAGATATCCCCCATCTTGTGTGCACACATTTGTTTTTTCTTTCCAAAATGCAGAACGTTACATTATGTCAGTTGAATTTCATTGTTAATTTCAGTCCAAGGGCAGGACAAAAAGTGTGACAAGATAAATTTGTCTGCTTGTTGCAAAATCTTTAAATGTTTTCCACACTACCCCCTACACATGGAATGACCTCTTTTGAATCAGGGATGCAAAACAGCTACTGTCTTCCTCCTTCCAGTACCTCAATATAATGTGCAAATTAGTCAACAGAGACTGATTTGTTGACGTGCAAATAAAATAAAATTAAAAAATCCATTGGCAGTCACTGACCAGCACACTACATATTTCATCCTCTCCATGCTGAAGGGACATAAGCCATGAAAAAGAAAGAAGGTATTAGGATGTCAGTTCCCTTTTGTGACAAAAAAAATCCAGCACAATGCAAGGCTAATCCCCTAGAAATATAGGCATTACTACACTGGGTTATATCAGCAAGCCATTTACACCAATCTGTCAATGGCCACCACAAGATGCTTTGGAGGAAGGCAACTAGGGAACTGTCTGCCTGCAAGTATGTTTTTTTAGCTAACTTTCTTTGCAGTTAGAAGCTAGCTTACACCCTAAAATCCCAGAGTCAAAAAACCTCCGGTTTACAAGAAGGCTCTTGCAAATTCAATCATGCACTAAAAAGCATGGAAATTGCAAGTTAAGGCTCCTGCCTTAACTTCCATGCCACGTTAGCAGTAAAGACATTGTACAGTCACACATAATGTGCTCACAAATTAGGCTCCATGCACCTACACTTTGCCTTCATCTTTCAGCCCCAATCTTCTTCTTCTGCAGGTTAGGGTCAACACTGAAGCGGAGGACAGGAGGGCATGAGCTGGCCCCTCACCCCCTCCGTTTCCTCTTTAAGAAAGAGAAAACTTACAAATCCTGGCTCCCATCCCCTCTAATCTACTTGGTCCCAACCCTTTAATAGAGAACTCAGGACTCCTGGCTTCCAACCTCTCCTCCCCACTCACTCAATAGTCCTGGTTCCGAGCCTGTTCTCCTCTCACCTGCTCTCAACCGTGTAACAGACAACACAGGAGTCTTGGGTCCAAGTCACTCCTCTAACCCTGTAGCCCCCACTCCTCTAACAGAGAACTCAAAAAGTCCTGTGAAATACAATCTTTATCTGCATGTGTTATATGGAACCGAAGAAGGGTGTGTGTGGAAGGACAAAAAAAAAAGAAAAAAAAGAAGAGGAAGTGGAACAACAGGGAGGGAGGCTATTGAGAGTCAAAGGATAGGAAGTCGGCTATGGTAAGTGAGTAAAATTATAGGACTGCTCCCCCTAGTATCCCATCAGTCTTCTGAATCAGTTATTTCACTCTGAACCTTGTTATTGTTAACTATTTCTAATTCCTCCGGTCATTTTACCCACTTACTTACTCCTGCATACTCTTTGTATTTTCCCCTGTCATTCCAACCATTCCACTTACTACTTCTGGTGCCTTCCTCATCATTTTACACCCTCTTGCCTTCCCCAGGTACTCCCAAAGATACAGCTATATTGTATTATTTCACAGTCACTCAATTAGATGTTGGAATGACGACAGTATTTATTTTACTGGTTTTACTACCCCGCCCCTCCTGCCACAGGCAGTTCAGGGTGGCTTACAACCACCACCAGATAAAACCACAATAAAACTAAAGTCATATTAAAACAGTAATCCATTGAAACCATACATAAAAGGAGGACAGAAATAAGCCACAAAACCCCATCACCCACCCCAACCCAACCCAACCCCCATCTAAATCCCCCTAAACCCACCCACCCACCCACCCATCTCCCTCACCAAACGCCTGGCGGAACAGCCAGGTCTTACACATTTTTCTAAATGAGGGGAGATCTGGGGCCAACCGGGCAGGGCCGGTGCAGCCATTAGGCGAACTAGACAGCCGCCTAGGGCGCTAACCTGGTAGGGGCGCTGCACCGAGCCACACAAGTGTCAAACTACTGCAGTCTGCTCCCACCTTCTTCATTGCGGGCCGCGGCCGCCCCTCTACTGACTCAAGTCAGTCCCACTCTCAGTGCCACCAGTAAGAAGTTCCCGGGCGCCCTCCCCCCCCCCGTGCCTACCGCCTCCGCGGCGCCTCCACCTATCTTCTTGAACTTCTATCGACTGTCCTTGGCTGGGCCAGAGTCAGGGTCCCGTCCATCCTCTCCCGGAAGTTACATAAAAGTACCTTCCGGGAGGGAGCGTGCACAGTGTGCCGCGCAGGCAGAGAGGTGTCACATGCGTTGCGTCGGTGGAGTTAGATTAGAGCGAGGCGAGAGAGAGTCACAGTAGAGTGAGTCCACTTGACTTGGCAAGAGGAGGTCACTGTGACTTGACGGTGGTGGGTGGAGAAGAGCCAAGAGCGGGCGGCAGACCCCGGATGGAGGAGCACGAGCGGATGGAGCGGCGGCGTGGCGAGGTGGAGCGGAGCGGGCGGGAGCGGCACGGCAGGCAGCACTGCTGCAGTTAGAGAGCAGAGGACGGTCTGTATAACAACACCGTGGTGGCACCGTGATGCTCAGAGCGGCGGCGGCAGAGAGGCACAGGGAAGAGAGAGAGGCTGCAGCAGAGGATGGAGGGGGGGGGGCCCACCAGCCGGGTCCCATCTTCTGTAAGTTAAACTAAAACTCCCAGGACCCAGGGGCGGGAGGGAGACTTTAGCCCTGGGTGCTAAGGCCGGCCTGGCCGGGTCATGGGTGGTGGTGGGCGGCGGCGGGCTGTGGGGCGAGCAGAGGCCTACTAGCCCGGTGGCAGACCTGGCGGTGGGTGGCTGGGGTGGGGCCGGGAAGCAGGCCTAGTGGCGTAGGGCCTGGCGAGGCCTAGCAGGCTGGGGCCTGGTTGGGCTGGCCGGTGGGGCCTGAAGGGCTGGTGGGGCCTGGATTGGCCTGGACTCGGAGGGAGCTGGTGGGGCCAGGTCTGGTTTGGCCTGGACTCGGAGGGGCCTGGAGGGAGCTGGTGGGGCCTGGAGAGAGCTGGTGGGGCCTGGTTTGGCCTGGAAGGCTGGTGGGGCCTGGATTGGCCTGGAGGGCTGGTGGGAGCTAGTGGGACCTGGAGGGAGCTGGTGGGGCCTGGATTGGCTCCTACCGTTTCCAATGCTCCTTTTGGAAACAGTAGGAGCCATGAGGCCTGGCCCAGTTGTGTGTCCTGCTGCCCAGGCCTTTCTGTATAGATGATTATACTATTTTATAGTTTGGAATGCTGTCCTCGCTGGTTTTCAGTTGCCTTATTGGTTTAATAGTTTTTAAATATACAAGTGGTAGTTTGAAATTTTGTATTGTTGATACATTTATACAATTTCTTTTATGATATTTGATTTCTTGTTTGAGAAGGCCTAATGGCTATTCAATAAAACTGACTTGACTTGCCCAGGTGGTGTGGTTATCAAAGTCAAGAAATAAAGAGATTTGTGCATACTTGAGACAATGTGAGATAATTTGTATACAAGAAACTTGGTGTATTTTGGAACCCCCTAGCCCTCAGGGATATACTATTTGGTCAACACCTGCAGTTCAATCAGGGGGTAAGGGTCACCCTAAAGGAGGCCTTATTACCATGCTGGCAGATACTTTCAAGGCTTGGAAATTGAGTTGGAGTCAATTAGAATATAATGTATTGGCATTGCGTGTTATGGTACAGGGGCTACCGGGGGGTTTATTACTGGTAAATGTCTATAATCCGCCGGGGGGGGGCAGAGCTGCTTTTTTGACAACTATTTAGGGATGAACTGGTGAAACATCTACAGAATTTCCCAGATGATGAGATACTAATCACAGGGGACCTGAATGCACACCTGGGGGCATTGGTGGCTGGAATATATGCTCGTTTGGGCCTTGAGGATGGATCTTTGGCTATGTGTGATTATAATACGGATAGACGATTGCGGGATCCGGGTACTAACGTGGCAGGACAGGAATTATATAAGCTGAGTCTGGAATGGGCATTGACGATCTTGAATGGCAATATAAAGGGAGATGAGTTGGGTAGTTTAACTTATGTGGGTCCTTTTGGCAGTAGTGTCAGATTATGTTATCTCGCAGGGGTTGGTCCCTTTTGTTGTTTATCTACAAGTGGGGGGATCAGCACCAAAGCGATCATTTTCCTATTCAGGTGGGGTTCACATTGAGTTCAGGGTTTAATATTGGGGGAGGACAGTCGTTGGAGGTGGGGAGAGAGGAAGAGTGTAGAATGACAAGGGCGCGGGGTTGGTCCTGGTATATGGCAGAAGGTATCGCTGAGCTCCTGATGCAACCAGAGGTTCAATCACTATTTATGCATTTATGGGGACAAATAAGTGGGAGACTGTATCCTCTGGTTGCAAAGGAATGTAAAGTGGAGAAAGGGACACAGATTAAGGTAGAGATGGGTTGGTGGGACCAGGAGGTAAGATCTACCCGTAGACAATTAGCTAGGAGGTTACATCTATACAGGGAAGCCCAATATTATGTCCAATATAAAGAATTAAGGAAAATTTATAAAAAATTACTGAGAAGGAAACAAGAAATGTATTTTAAAACACAATGGTTAAGGCTTCAAGAAGCAGTAGATAAAAAAAGATGCAAGGAAATTTTGGGCTTTGGCAAACAGATCTAAAACTGGGAGTGGGTTGGAGAGGGAAGTCAGTATGCCCCCTCTGGTATGGATGACACACTTTGAGACTCTGTTTGCCCAGATTGGTCAGGAGAAAATGGAGACATCCCCCTTACCACAAGAGCAGGAGATGCCTGTGTGGGAGCCTGTACTGCCAGAGGAAGTGCAGTTGGTAGTGAGTTCCCTAAAAAAGGGCAAGGCAGCAGGACCAGATTATATTCTGGGGGAATTCTTTAAAATATTACCAGACTGGGGTTTAGGAGCAATAGCGAATTTATTCTCTCTAATTAATAACACAATCACTATCCCAGATTTGTGCGAAGTGGGGACAGTTGTACCAATTTTTAAAAGAGGCAGTAAACTGGACCCAAATAACTATAGACCAATCACCTTGTTGTGCATTGTGTCAAAAATTTATGCCGCGTTGTTAATGCAGCGTTTACAGAACTGGTGCGAAAGTCGGAGTATATTGGCAGAAGAACAAGCGGGTTTTAGGGCTCATCGCTCGACAGGGGAGCAAATTTTCATTCTGCATCATTTAATGAATAAGTACAAGAGACGAAAACGAAAGTTATTCTTAGCGTTTGTTGACCTGTCAGCAGTGTTCAATACGGTATGCAGAGTTGAACTTTGGAACGAATTAGCCCGTCTTAGGGCTGACCCGCGGCTGATAGCTCTGATCAAAGCCTTATATTCAGATACCCTTTTACGGGTTAGAATGCCACCAGAAGGAAGATTGTCAGGCCACATCCAAACTTTTCGAGGGGTCAGGCAGGGTTGCCTGCTTGCTCCCCTGTTGTTCAACATATATGTTAATCCGTTGATAGTAGAGCATTGAGATGTGGGAGGGTATCATCCGCCTAACATCGGGGGAAAGAAGGTGTTCCTTCTGATGTACATGGATTATACTGTCCTCATCGCCCTTTCAAGGGTAGAACTTCTTAGAGCACTGCAGGACTTTGAGGAGAGGTGTGATCTGAGACACCTCAAAATAAATTATGGAAAGAAAGATTATGGTGGTGGGTGCTAGGCATAAGAGGTATTACTGGCATCTTCGGGGATGACATCTAGAACAGGTTCGACATTATAAATATTTGGGGGTTAGGATGGCGGAAAAGTGTCTTTGGCAGCCCCAGGTTTGGGCTGTTAGGGAAGTGGCGGGGTTGGAGGCAACGGCTATTATACGTTGTTTTTTTTACTCTCATGGTCAGATGGCTGTTAAAATGGCCCGACAGATTTTTGAGGCAAAGGTTCTTGCACGCCTTCTGTATGGGTCTCATGTTTGGGGAACGGAGGTTGATGTAGTATGGCTCCTTCATCCTACTATTACTCAGTTTTGGAGAAGAATTCTTAGGTGTCCACAGTCCATGAGTATGTCCATTGTATTAACGGAAATAGGATGTCCTTCTTTGAATGCCCTAGTGGAACAAAGGCGTTTGACATTCTGGGCCAAATTGCGTGATACACCAGAGGGGTCATTACTTGACCGAACATGGACTGAAAAGGTTATGGAGGAGGTGGGGTGTGACCCCTGGCGTTTGAAGGTGCTTGATTGGTTGGCACGGCTGGGTTTTTCTGAGCTCTATTTTCAGAATGCCACAAGTGGGCAAGTAATAAGGCTCTTAAAATCCCATATTTTGGATATAGACAGACAACAGCTTAGAGTGGTGTCTGCAACGTCTAGGCAGGCACCATTTAATAAATATATTATGCTGCCCCGGACTGGAGCTTCGTATTTATATTCTCATATGGATGCTAGTTTGAAATACAGGTTTAGTACCCTCAGGTTGCATACGCTAAAAACGGCGGTACTTACAGGGCATTTTCAGAGAACTTCAATAGAGGAGAGGTGTTGTCCTTGTGGGAGAGAGGTAGAGGAGCTCGATCACTATCTTGTAAGGTGCCCTTTGTATGACCATCTCCGATTAGGGTTGTGGTCGAGTATAGGGATAGGAGAAGGTTGGACAACAAACAGACAACTTATTTATCTGCTTGGGGGCCAGAACCCCTGCAGAACTAAACAGGTGGCCATCTTTGCAGAAAGATGTGCCAGGGTGCGGGTAAAGTGTATGCAATGCGAAGAGGTTGGGGGTGGTACCTGATATGTATAACATAGGGAAATTATATGATGTTCTATATGTAAGAACTTGGGTAATTTAATGGACATACTGGTCATATGAAGGGATATAATAAAATAAACCATGTATAATCTTTGTTTAATTATGGTTAGGTGATATAGACTACCCCTTATGTTTAGATGTTACTTATTGTTAAAATATATGTGCAGGGGGGCTGAGTGCTGCCACCATTAGCCTCAGGGAGGGCAAGGCAAGTTCTGTAGGACAAGGATGAATCTGTGTGGGGGTAAGTGTTGTCGCTATAAGCCCTGGGAAGGGCAAGGCAATTTGGGTAATCTAATGGACGTACTGGCAATGTGGAGGGATATAATAAAATAAATTATGTATAATCTTTGTTTAACTATGGTCAGGTGGTATAAATTACCCTTTATGGTCATATATTTGCCTATTGTTAAATTATCTGTGCAGGGGTCGAGTGTTGCCACCAGAAGCCCCGGGAAGGGCAAGGCAAGTTCGGAGAAGTTAGTTAAGAACATCTTGGTTAATTACCCGCGATGAGTTAGTTCAGAACATCTAGGTTATTTTTCTGTCGCTCTAGCCTAGTAGAGATTTGGTAGTAAATATGAATTTAAATATGTTTTAGTGTAAAATATGGATATTTAATCAAACTGAGGTTTAATGGTTTGCATTAAAGGGTTTAAATTTTATTTATTGGATCTTGGATTGATCCTTTTATTATTTTATGTATTGTTATTATAAAATGTACTATGTTTTGTTTTGATTTGTTTCCTTGTGAGCTTTTATGATTTGTTATGGCCTTGATGGCTTAAACAATAAATAATAATATTATTATTAACTTAAATTAGTTCTGTGTTTGGCTTCCTCTATAATGTTCACAGTTTGCAGAATTCTACATCACAACAATTTATGGAACATTGCTTGAAGCTAGAGCAAGCTTTACAACATGGGGACTCCAAAGATATTGATGCTTCAGATTTGTGCTGTGAACTGTGAGCCATTGCAAGACAGGTCCCAAAGTGTGCATCACCACAAGATCTGTTGAACTTTGTATACAAACATAAACTGACAGAAAGTGTCCCCAACGTGTGTGTTGCTCTCCACATCGCCTTGACCCTCCCCATTTCTGTGGCCAGTGGTGAGTGAAGCTTTTCAAAGCTTAAGTTGATTAAAACATGCATTCGTTCCTCAATTATGCAAGACAGACTTGTTGGGCTATCCACCTTGTCAACAGAACATGAAATAGCACAAAAAATAGACATAGCAGAACTTGTTTTTACATTTGCTAAACTGAAAGCATGGAAAGTAAAGATATAACGTTATGCTATTGTTGGTCAATATTGACCATATTGGTCACTATAGTAAGGTGGTTGTTGTTTGTTGATGTGCTCACCCAGTGCATTTATTCTGTATTTATTTATTTTTGAAGACCATATTGATACTGGTCAGTATAGTAAGGTTGTTGATGTTGTTGTTGATGTGCTCACCCAGTGTATTTATTCTGTATTTATTTATTTTTGAAGACCATATTGATATTGGTCAGTATAGTAAGGTTGTTGATGTTGTTGTTGATGTGCTCACCCAGTGTTGTTTCAATAAAGAACAATGAGAATGCATATTATTCTCTTTTCCTGTGTAAAATATATATGTAAATACAGGTTTTATATTCATACCAATACAAAATGTTCATTTTTTAATGTTATCCGGGGGGGGCGGGGGGTGCAGAAGTCTGAAGTTTCTCCTAGGGTGCCCAATACCCTTGCACCGGCCCTGCAACCGGGCACCAACCGGAAGGGAGTTCCACAGCCGTGGTGTGGCCACCAAGAATGTCCTCCCCTGCATGGCCCCCCCCCGGAAAGACTCTGGGGACCCCGAGGGCATAGATGTCCCCGAATGACCTCAGGGGCCACTCCAGGACCAGGGGAGTGAGGCGGTTCCGCAGATAGATAGGGCCTAGACCATTTAGGGCTTTATAGGCAAATACCAACACCAAGTACCATTTATTTAGAAATTGGCATTGCTGTTGCCTCCATTCCTTCCAATGGCCATTCCATTTTAATTACAATGCAGTTTAAGATTAAACATTTGTATACGACTGTACCCAGCTTCACTGTGCTCTGGGAGGGAAGTGGGGACTAGGGGGCAAGAGGGAAGATCGTGAGCCATTAGTCAGCTGTCCCATTCTCCCCAAACAAGATTAAATGATAGAGGGAAAGAAGGGGGTTAGCGGCCAGCTCATGCCCTCCTGTCCCCAGCTTCAGTGTTGCCCTGAACCTGCAGAGGAAGGGGACTGAAACTGAAAGACGAAGGCAAAGCGTAGGTGCATGGAGCCTAAGTTGTGAGCTCAATATGAGAGACTGTACAATGTCTTTACTGCTAACGTATCACAGAAGTTAAGGCAGGAGCCTTAACTTGCAATTTCCATGCTTTTTAGTGTGTGATTGAATTTGCAAGAGCAATAAACAAGAGGTTTTTTTAAACTATGGAATATCCAAGTTTTTGTTAAATAAAATGCAATGGAGAAAATTTGTCCTACTACTGCAGTAAAATGATAAGCAGCATCCCTCCCCCCCACACAAAGCACTCCCCACCATTGCTCCCTTGTCCCCCCACAAAGCACCCCCCGTCCTAGCTCCTTGTCCCCGCTCCTCCATCCTCCCACACCCAAAGCACCCCTGCCCTCATTCCCCTGCTTCCCCACACCCAAAGCAACGCCCATCCTCGCTTCCTTGCCCTCCAAAGCACCCTCCCTCTGTCCTCCAAGCACCCCTGCCGTCACTCCTGTCCCTCCACATTCAAAGCACCCCGTCGCCCTTGCCCCCCATCCAAAGCACCACCGTCATCACTCATCGCTCTTGCCCCCATATCCAAAGCACACACCCCACTGTTGCTCCCTTGCCTCTCCCGCCCTCACTCCTCTGCCCCCCACACCTAAATCACCCCTCCCTGCCCCCCAAGAATGCCCCTGCCCTCGCTCCTCTGCCACCACACAACAAAAGCACCCCCACCCTCACTCCCTGCCCCCAAGCACCCCTGGCCATGCTCCTCTGCCCCCACAGCCAAAGCACCTGCCCACTCTCACTCCCTGCCCAACCGCCCCTTCGCCCTCACTCCTCTGCCCCCCCCCTCGCTCCTCCACCCCCTATGTTACGTCCCCACAAGCACCCCCCTCAGGGGCAGATCCAGAAGTGATGTGGATGGGGGGGGCTGAAGTCCAAAGTTAGTATAGCTCCGCCTAGGTGAGCAGGCCCCGCCTCCAGCCCCAACCCCTACCAAGTGAGCAACAGTGTTAGGCCAGTTTATCTCCCACCCCAAAGCCATGAGAAACCCCCCAAGCCACAGCTCCAACAGGGGAGGGGGACTCAGGTTCAGTGGAGCAGTGGATAGGATAGCTGGGCTCCAGCTGCCACCTGAAAGTGGGCATCAAACACAGATGGTTAAATAACCCCTTCCCCTAGTCTCACTACAGGAAAATACAAAGTCTAGGGGCAAATCCCCATTGTACCCCATGCCAAAGAGGGAAATAAATCAGGGAGGGGCAAATGCCCCCTTAAGCCCAAAGTAGATGAGGGGCAAATCCTCACTGTGCAAAAGAGGGCAATAAAAGAGAGGGGGGAAATGCCCCCTTACAAGCCAATCAGGTAAGAAGCAAATCCCCACTGCACTCCATACCCAAAGAGAACAATAAAAGAGAGATGGGCAAATCATGCCCCCTTGTAGGGGTGTGCATGTCATTTTCATTATTACAATAACGATAATGAACATTGTTGTTTTCATTATTGTTATTGCAATATCAAAAATGACAAATAATAATAACAAAAATAGAAATGAAAATGACATTTTGTTTTTGAAATAAAGGGAAAAACCTGAAAAACATATTTCTGGCTGTAACTTTTTTGTTTCTTATTCAATTCTGATTAAACATGGGGAGGGTGTACCCCCAATGGAGGGCACTATGTGTACCAATTTGTGAAATGATTAGGTAAAGGAAACCGATTTTAGAAGCAATTGAATGTTGTGATTTTCAGAAAAGCTCCATACACATTCATGGCTACAACTTCTTTATCTTGCATCCAATTTGCATTACACCTGTGAATATTATGTCCCTCCATAAGTCTAACACTCCTCCCAATTTTCAGAAAGATTGGATAAAGGGTCCTGATGGTATAAGACATTAACTTGAAAATACATTTCCAGCTGTATCATTTGTATATTCCATCCTGTTTAAAAGGTATTTGGCAGGAATGTATCACATACCTTCACTGTCATCTCTGCCAAACTACAGAACAATTTGATAAAGGGACCCAATTTTATAAGCAATTGATGTTGTCCCTGTGAAGACCATTATTCAGATAAATAGCAGCACATGCAGTGCCAGTCAGAGGCAGGCACCCTGCATGGCAGGGGGAGAGAGATTGTAGGAGGGAGGATGTGGAGCAAACCAAAAGACTGACAGACACATTCACTGGCCAATTACTGCATGCTTCCAGCTTTACAGGACCAATTGGTAGTGGCTTCGAGGCAGGCATAGGGGGCGGCCCTGAGGTGGGCATAAGGGCATAAAGGACATAACTGGGACTTTGGGGATAGCATCCCAGCAATCAGGGGACATAGTTTACACATCCAGGCTGGTCAATTATCATCACAATCACATCCTGCAGCACTGTGACAGAGGACATAAGAGAATCTCTATTGACTCTTTCCTAAACAGATGCTTCTGACTTTCCAGTAACAAGTGGGGGAGAGATGTTGGGATGGTCACAGCACAGAATGAGGATATTTGGTTGACCTTTCTGCTGGCCAATTGGCATCACCAACCGATCTTATACCACAGTGACGTAAGAGAATCCCTGGCATAGGCTCCTTCTCTGCATATGCTGTGCAGGCATATAAAATTGGGACCCTTTATCACAGCTTTCTGATATGTGGCAGAGATGATAATGAAATGATAATGAAAGTGTTATATACAGCCCTGCCAAATTTCATGTACACTGGTTGGACTACAAAGATGTTAGTCAGATATACATTTATATGTTAATTGCTTATACCACCAGGACCCTTTATCCAATACTTCTGAAAGTTGGCAAAGATAGTAAATATGGGAAGGGGTGTAAACCTGCCAAGTGTCATCTACATTAGATATGAGGCAAAGAAGTTACAGCTAAGAATGTATATGAATGTATATGAAGAATTTTGCAAATTAAAATAATTCAATTGCTTCTAAAATTGGATTCCATTACTCAATCCTTGTGAAATTTGGTACACTTAATGCCTTCCATGGGAAGTATATGCAGCCCAAGTTTCAGCCACATACAGTGAAAGACAACAACATTACAGCCAAAAATGTGTTTTCCATTGAAACCAACGAAAATGAAAGCCAAAACGAAATGGGGGCGCTGAAACCTCCTGACCCCCCCGTGAATCCGCCCATGCCCCTACCCTTGCTCCTCTGTCCCCCACACCCAAAGCACCCCCCACCCTCGCTCCCTTCCCCCCCAAGCCCGCAGTCACCATGCAGGAGAAGGAGAAGAAGCTGCCGCCAGGGTAGCTTTCAAAGCACCTGCAGTGTGGGGCCGCACACGAGTGCTTTGTGGAGCCGCCGCCCTGTTCCCTAGTAGTGTGGCCCGCTGGGACTACACTTCCCAGCAGGCCAGACTACTAGGGAACAGGGTGGCAGCTCCACAAAGCACTTGCGCATGGCCTCGCACCACAGGTGCTTTGAAAACTACCCTGGCAGCGGTGGCGGTATAAGAACAACGGCAGAGGTACCGATGGTGGCAGCATTGGGCAGGGGGCTGTTGTCCCTCCGTCCCGCCCTGGGTGCTGCCGAGGGGGGACTGGCACAGGCAGCAGGAGCGGTAGCAGGGAGGGGAAGGAAACAGATTCCAGCACTGACTGGGCTCTCAGACAGCAGACGAAGGTGGTGGTGGCAGCAATCAGGGACAGGAAAGCAGGCAGCGGCAAGGAGCAGAGGCAAGGGGGAGGGGGCAGTAATCCTCCCCTGTGCCCCCAAGCCCCCAGGCACAATTACCCCGAGTCCTGCTCAGGGAAGGAAACAACAGGAGAAGAGGCGGCAAGTAGCGCTCCTCTTCAAAGCAGCTCCACCCCTCTCCATAGGTTAACATGGTTTTTTTCACAAACTCATAACTTTTAAACTACTTATTGGTTTTACAAAAAAAACAAACCAAAAAGGCAGCCCCTGGCAGCCTCCTTTAATTTTCTAAAAGGCTAGTTCCTCCTCCCAACGAACACTAAACCCCTCTAGCCTGCCCAGATCGAGACGGTCGGATTAAATGAAAAATCAGGCTTCAAAGAGCAGTTTTCAAACTGCAGTATCTAGCCTGTTATCCTGTCAATTTGGCTGAGATTTGCACAGCATGAACCACCTACCACAGTGATCCTCCACTACAAGTTTCGCTATCCTAACTATCATTTCAATTTTAGAACAAACAATGTTGGGGCTTTATAATGTAGCGTGCAACGCACCTTAACTATTAGTGCATTCCCATGCTCTAATAATAGAAGCATTTATACCCTTTCCAAACTCTTGGTTTATTTACTTCTTCAATCATTATTGTAATTCTGGATGTTGTTACCAATAGAAATGCCAATTCAATTTTTTAAAATCCTATTAAACTCTGAGCCACTGGATTGAGTTTCCACAGGCCGCAATGAGTTCCACAGACTAATTTGAAACCTGTGCAAAAATATTACTTATTTATCTCTTTTGCTGCCTTCCAGTTTTATTCAATGAATCCTTGTTTTTGGATATGGCACTGCTATTCAGCATCTTAATATACTTTTGCTATGCTGTCAGCAGGTCTCCTGTCTTCACTTCCATTTAATTACAAAGAAATAAATTACTTAAACGTAGAGGTCTGAATTCCATGAAGCGAGTTACAAAATCTGCATACAGACTGCAAGAGCAAATGTGTACCCAATCATAAATGAATACACAAAAGTAACAAACACTCATTTGATTATTGTAAGCTGCCCTAAGCCTTGGGATGGGCATCATATAAATTCGACAGACAGACAGACAGACAAGGTCTTCTGTTCAAAGTGATTTTGAATTATTGAGGAAAATGGGCACATTGACTTCTTGATACATTCTGAAACTCAAGAAAGCAGTCAAGGAAACTTCAAAAACAATAGTTTTAAAGTCTTCGTAAAATTAACTTAACTTTTGGTCAATAAGAAAGAGTAGATGAATGTCCAATACAAGGGCCTGGAAACGAAAACGAATAAAAGCAAGTGATTGTCATTTGCTTATTTGTTTGTTTTCGTATCCTTAGTTACAAAAATGAATGGCACTCCATTCATTTTAGTAACTTAAACAAAAACGAACTGCACACCCCGTTTAAGACTAATCTTAGCTCAGACAGTAACAATGAGACCTTGGGCAAGTCATCTAATTTACACCATTTCCATCAATTCCATAATGGATTAACATTACTCTGCCAGCATAATTTACAAGCAGTCCTGGGAAGTGCAAGTGTTCTAAAGTGGTCAATTGTTAGCTAAGTGCTAAATGGCCCAAAACCAAATTATAGAACATAATTTTCTTCCAACTCTAAAATTCTCAGCTTTACAGCCATGCCAACTGAAACTTAGTCCTTTAGCTCTTCTGTTCAGTAAATTGGCCTTCCACCAAGAGTTATGATTAAAATAGCAA
The DNA here is from genome assembly GCA_003113815.1 of Sphenodon punctatus. Lineage (NCBI taxonomy): Eukaryota > Metazoa > Chordata > Lepidosauria > Sphenodontia > Sphenodontidae > Sphenodon > Sphenodon punctatus. The sequence goes on from QEPC01007158.1 coordinate 12,595,987, forward strand.
CCTTCACTGAAACTGTTCAATTTACTGTACCAAGAGATAAAAAAGTGGCAGGTATTTGTACGACTGTCTTGCACATTGTCCTACTATTCAGTTTTCAAAATGCATTAATACAAGCTCTTGAGATAGATACAACCTATTACAACCTTTGTATTAGCATGCAAAGATTAGGACAGCTTTTATTTAAGACCATTAAAAAAAAAGACACACAAATTAGTCTTGAGGTTTTGAAGGTAACAAAAGACTTATCAGTTGGAAACTTCCTGAAGTTAACCCTTACTGCCCTGGAAAACAGCAAATTAGGACGTTTCTCTCCAACTCTTATGCCTTTTCTCCCCCTCAAACTAATTCTCATCCTTCTAAAAAGATGCAGCTTTCCTCTCCTCAATCACTGGAGACTTCTAATTATTATTACTATTATTTAAATAGCACTTTCAATGCTCAAAGTGCTTTACAACCCATACCTAGTTCACCCTCACAACAGGCCTGAGAGGCAAGTTATTCCCATATTTTTAAACAGATGGGAAACTGATGCTGAGAGACAGCGACTTGCCCATTTTATTGTGCAGCCGAAGCTATTATAATATATGATACAATAACTAAGATGGGATTTGAACCTTGGGTCTGTCAGATCCAAGTGCAATAAATTATCCATAGGTTACACTGGCTCTTGTGGTTCCAACCCAACACATCACTGCTAGGTTGAGAACAAAGAGGAAGGAAATCCACCACCCCTATTCCCAAAGCAGCCTGAAGCACAGAGGAGGAGATAACAGCTGGGAGGACAAATGTCTCAGCCTGCATCACATCTTCTGTCAAATTCCTTCAGCCTCTTGCACCATCCACTCCTTATCCCTCCCCTTTAAAAATCCCAGTCATACCATTTATTACCAGAAAGCTACCCAAGTAAAAATGTAGAGTGCATTGGTCAAATATGGTACTCACCGCTGCGTGGACGGTTCTTCCTGAGGCGGTAACAGTCCAGGCAAACCCCAAAGCCACACTTGCGACAAACCCAGTGAATGTTGAAAAGAGTTGTCTCACATACATCACACATCTCCCTAACGCCACGTACAGCTCGCTTCCAGGCTACTTTTTCTACAACGAAAAGGAAGAACATGTCAAGGATGGATGCGCTGCTAATTAATTGTGCAGCAATGCAATGCATAGAGCGCCTGTTCACTGCCATTCACTTCTTAGGTGAAACTATATTGAAAAATAGTTTCAATTAACTGTTTAAATTAACTATTCAATTCTATTTTCAGTGATTTGGAGGTTGGTCGATTACTTTTACATCTCCCTCTCTCAACATGGCGTTTGAAGTTTTTGGCAATCATTTGTTTTTTTGCTGGACCAACTACTCTGAGCAAAGGGCTCATCCCATAGCCACTGGAGGAAGAAACCCAGCCTCCTCTTCTGCAAGAGGAAAGAAGCTGTGTAACCAGAAGCTACAGTAGCAGGTCACCTGCATTGTACAGAAGTAACACAAAGAGATCAAAATCAGCAGCTTACGGTGCGGCTCCACCATCATCATTGCTTCCTTCTCAGACATAACCAGCTGGCAGAACTGGTCCCCAACATTGGCCAGGATATATTTAGAAGTTTCTAGGTCAATCCCCTCTGCAGGAGAGGAAGACGGGATCCACAGGCTCATGGCATCGGGGTCACTTTGCTGGGGGTTCAAGAATCCCTCTACTCGTAGGATACCTTTCCGAGTAAATATCAGTCTGAAACAAAACAGGATGAACTAATTAACTAGGAGCACAAAAACTGCTACCTTCCCCTCTTCAGCACAAAATACAGACGCAAAAACACCTCTCCCCATGCCATACCTGCAATGAGTACAATTTAGGATCTATACCTGGAGACACACGCAGCGGGCTAAGCGAAGGCCCAACAGGACATGAATCTCATTTGTAACAGAGTAGGAAACTGTGTATAAGTAAAAAGGTTTCCAGAAAACAAGGCTGGTGTTAAGACTATTTTAAAAAAAATAAAAAATTAAGCTGACTAATTTGGATAATGGCACCAACAAAACATAATACCTTGAGCACTGTTCCCCAATCCAGTACAAATTATCTTCTGGATTCTAGATAAGAAGTAATGTAGGAGTGGGACAGAATAGGCATGGTCCCTATAAGAACTGCCTGCTTTGCACTCTTGGTTCCACCCTCTCTGGTGCTATAAAGGCCAAAGCTTGAGGAATTGAATCAATCTGTGGCTGGCTGTGAGCAGAGTAAAACTTCAGGGCCATGCAGGCTCACCCTAAAAGCTGTCCAGGGTGACAAGTGGGAAAGCCTTAGGTCAGAGCTATATGTTACTGAAGGAATTAATTTGCTGGTAGAACTAGAAAATGAGACCTTAGGCGGGAGAAGAACCACACAGCCTGGAGATGAGAGCAGACATTTTGCTCACAAGAAGCACTAGGTAGCAAAGAAAACTTGGAATGGGTTGAGAGCCAATGCAGCCTAAGCCTAATGGATAAGGTGTTGAATTCAGACCTGGGAGACAATGTTTCAAATCCCATCTTAAACATGGACTCACTGGGCGACCTTGGGCAAGTCACTACTTCTCAGCCCCACATCTGTAAAATGGGAATAATAATGACCTACCTCGCAGGGTTGCTGTAAAGCTAAACTAGATAAGGATTGTAGAGCATTTTGAACACTGAAAGCACTATACGAATGATAAACAACATTAACAAAACTTCCTGCTCTTGGCACACTGACTCATATCTGACTTCAGCTTTTAGTGACTAAGGTGCTGACAATGAACATCTGACGATCAGTGGTCACTCTGATAAACATGGTCTCAACCTGTCAGAGCATACAGGCGAAAAGTCAGCTTCAGCAGCAAAAGAGGGGAAAGCATGCTATCCTGCTGCAGTGAACAAATTACTTCATTTCCAGAACAAACCCCACCCAAAAACCACCCCCAGCTCTTCCCCCATAGCCTCATTAGTAGCCTATACAATTCTTAAAAGAAAATCACAATTCACACACACAGATGATTACAAGAGATTGTATATGAGATTCAGTTTCTCCTAATTTCTCCATGAGTGACTGAACGATTCCTTTCTGCAAACCATCTACTACGTGTGTTGAAAAGGTGTGGTTAAAAGTACCAAAAGAGACTATCGTCAAAATGCTGCATTCCATGGAAACATGAGCTTTGCTAAACAAAAAAAACAAAACAAAACTGGTTACAGGCCAGTTTGGTCACATTTTTCTCCTACATTACCTTTTTGAGGAGATTACCACCATTTTTGTTAGCAAGGTTAAAAAGTTTAACTGGATTTCAAATCCAGGAAAGGATAGTTACTTTAGTACATGATCCCCATTGCAAAATTTTCCTAAATTGTGGAAGCTCATTAGATTTCCTAGAACATAGCACAGAGCTACTTTATTGTACAGAAGTACCCATAGCCAGCCATCTCAAATGCTGCAGTTGCAATAGCAGGTGTCCTTGCAGAAGCTATGGGTGCTACCACAGGTGTCACTAGCTACTAGTTTGGCATTACACACATTTGGTCATCATACCTGTATGCGCAAACATGCAACAAACTCTTGCTACAGACGTTCTACACTCAGGTCCTTGGAGGAACAAGTTAAGTAGCAGGTGCTGGCATGCAGCAATTTTTATGATTAGAGATGCACACTACCCTGCTACTAGTTTTTTACCATCTAGGAACCACAAAGACATGTATTATTGTGAAGGGCCAGTCTAGTTCCTGCACACTTCCAGAGTGTTTCTGACAAGTGTGCACTGGGAGGAGAGAAGGTGTCAGGGTGGAAGAAAACAGTAAAAAGGCAGGAAAAGGGACTGAGGAAGTGCTTTCAGTTTGGATTCTCTGTGAAATGAAGCTTTAACTACATAGTCCAGCAGTTTCTGTTCTGGAGCTGCAAGTTCTTTGTCAGCCTGAAGCCAGTTTCTCTTTCCCACAACCACGTGTTGCATCAAAGGTTATCATCTGGGAAACAGCTGACAGGAGGAGACTATCTGTAGTTGCAAACATGCAGTGGTATGAACTTTTGTTCAACCAGATATGTGACCAGGAGGACATCATCAATTTCAACACAGAATGGATCTGCATGTTTATCGTTATGTCTGGTAACACCTTGTAATTCAGACAGGTGACATTACTTAACAATGGTTAAAACTTTAATCCTGGGCACCAACTAAAAAGGGCGGAAGGACAGGATACTAAACACTTTAGGATTGTGAAAGCATAACTTGTCAAACCCGGACGGTTTTAGCACCTTCGGAAATGAAAGAAGCGACAGGCCACAGTCGAGTCATCTTGTTCTTGTTCTTTGAACTTGCGGTAGCGTTCCAGACGGCACTCACGGCACTTGTGCAGATGAGGAGCTACATTGATGCAAGATCCATCCTGAAGGAAAGGTTCTCCTGACTGCTTCAGTTTCCTCACCTTACTCATGTCTTTCAGCACCGACTGACCAACTACGGGAGAGGGGAGAAATTAGAACCATCAGTTAAACTATATAAAGCCAGTTTGCCGAAGCATTATTTTCCTACTCGAGATCCTTTCTAAACATTTCTCCAGACAGGATGTGCTCTTTTACCTCAGATCAATATCTCTCTTCTCTAGTTTTCATTGTTGTTTGTCTACAAATGCTTCAAAAAGGCATAATAATGTGGAGATAAATCTGATGAAATGGAGGAATGTATAAAGTACCAAAAGCTGAAGAACAAAACTCATTTCAGAAATTCCAAATCTGTCATTTCTATTCTAACATGATAATAAGACTGAGACCCCAGATTATACCAATGGCACATAGCCCAATCTCTCAACTCAAAATAACTAGTATTCGATACTTCAGTGCAAGGTGTAAGATTCCCAATACACCCATGGGTAAATAATGACTGGTTGCCTTAATTTCCAAAGCATGCTCTAGTTAAGTCTGTATGCTGAAGTTTATAATCTTTACAATTTGGTTCTCAGGTATTTTTACAGCTAATTCTTTACACCTCTAAACCTCAGACCCAGGCTGCCTAGTTATACATCAGAGGAGATTACACCAAGGCACACTTCACGTGGATTACCACACAGGAGATATGCCAAACGAGAACACAGGATCCCATCCATTAATCTCTCCAAGCAGTTGAGTCCTGCTTTGAAGCCTTCACCTTTTAGGGGGGCAGTGCGAGGCCGGCCCTTTGGGGTTTGCTTCCCTTTTCCTTTTCCCAAAAGCAGTTCAGCATTCCGCTCTCCATTGGGGCCCAGCTTTCCAATCAGGTGCTCTGGAATACCCTTCAAGCAAGCCTTGGCGTGCAACTGCTCCTCAGAATCACTCAGATCTGACAGGTCACTATTAGTGCTAGAATCGGAGTCCTGCTTAGATGTCATGCTCCGCTCATCCAGAGAGAACCTTTTTACAGTTTCAAAGGGAGGTTTGTTCTCCGACATGAACTCCGCCTGTGAAGAGAAAAAGCCAGACGGATGTCTGCCAAACACATTAGAAAAAGTTTTCAGAAGAGGATTGTCTTGCTGCCCAGGACCAACAGATGGTTTCTCTTCTGTTGGACTGGAGGAGAGAGTGGGCATTTCAATAGGCTGTGTCAAGCTGCTGGTGGGCGAGCTGGAACGGCCATTCCCCAATGTTGATGGGCTCTGAATACCAGCAAGAAGAGCTGAACTAGGAGCACTAGTAACCATCTTGGAGGAATCAGTTGTTATAAACAGGCTTTTCTTCTTAGCTAAAGAAAGCGAGTCCACTGAGGTGTGCGATTCTGGCCAACAAGATGTGGCCTTGGAACTAACAGCTGAAGCGGGTGTGGATGCTCCTATCTGAGATGAAGATGCAAAGCTACTGAAAGGATTGAGTTCTGGTTTCTCAGAAAATGCCAGGAAAGGGTTTGAGGGCTCCTCTCGGGACAGTTTGGGGGGCTGTAAAAATAGATTTTCATGATTATCAGGAGGTCGCGTATTCAAGAGGCTTCGTGGAAAGGCTGGCGTAAGAGTGGGCATAGACTCCACTGGTAGCTTCCGGTCCACAGAACTGCCAGGTTGAGCTGCAGGTTTAGCGTCCACTGCAAGAACATTTGTATCTTTGCAGATCCCGGAACCTGGGCCATCTGTACTCTGTTTGAATGAGTCCTGACTAGAAGGTTCTTCAGCCAAGTTCTCAGAGATAACTGTAAAGTAGTTACTGGAAGGAAGATTTTGGGACATACACTGAAAAAACAAGTTCTTTGACAGATCAGAGTCTTTCTGAGTTTCCTGGCCAGTGCTGCAACCAAATGGAAATCCTGTAGGCTTATTTTCTGGAGCCAGAACTCCATTGGATTGACTTCGCCCACCCTCAGACACCAAAGGCTGGGAAGCAGCTGGGAGAGAGACTCCAAATCCAGAAGCCAGAAGCGAGTTTTGAGAGTTCTGGAAAGGGGTGGAGGGAGAGAAGAGACAAGAAAAAAGTTAGCCAATGAAACCTAAACCAGAAGGACTTTGTTCATCATATTTACTAAATATATTAAAAAATTCCCCTATTATACAAGTTGCTGTAACTAATCATTTCCTGTAAGTTTATTACAAATTAAAGCAACACTCTCTTCATTAAAAAGGCAGCCAAAAGCTAACGCTGGATTCTTCAAAATAAAGCTGCAAATTCCCAGAATACACTTAGCTGTTCAGCATTCTACCATGGGGTGGAAGGATTTTTCACTGATCTCCAATGGACACCTATTTCCTGCTATTACATATAAGAATGTACAGTCCTAGCTAATAATAGCTTCTAGATGGCATTAAGTGTTACTCTTTATTTGCCTTAGTATATGCAGCATAAGTAACCAAGGTAACATGTTGCATAATATTTTTCACCAGTTTAAACTTGTTACTGTTCATTTTTAGCAATTTTTCTTCTCATGAGAACGCAAGTATACAATTGGTCTACATTTGCTATTTTTATACGCCTTCTTGAATTTCTTATCTATTAGATTGTTCCAGTGTCTTAATGTGTTAGGAATATGCTATCTCTGTCAAGTAAACCTATCAAGCATTCCTGGCTTAGAACAATTTGTTTAAAAGAGGCAGCATAGTGTTCCTGAGCAGCATAGATATGCCTTCTCTTTCCCTCAATCTTGGACCATTCAGTCCACCATTATGCCAATGGAGAGTCATTCCTCTGGTTTGTTTTTGACATTCCTACATCATAACACTTCCACCACTTTTTTAGGGTAAACTAACGTTACTTATCCGTAACCTTGGTTCTTCGAGCAGGGCTCTGTCACACATCAACAGGAGTTGCACCTGTGTAGCAGCTTTGGGAACCTTCTAGAAGCAGTTCATCTGTTGTGCTCCACGGCCCCTCCACTCATGTCTCACACTGTTAGCGGGCTCCTAGCGAGGCTATGAACAGGAGGGGCCAAGCATGAAGTACCTCAGTTCCTTCTAACTTCCATGCCAAAGAATCCTCCTCTTTAACTAGGGTTCTGATGTAGAAGTGAAGGATGGTGGGAGATGCAAGTGATGGAGTCCACCTTGAAGAACCAAGGTTACAGGTAAGTAGCCTTAGTTTCTTCTTCGAGTGGGGCTCTGTGCACTCACATCTATGGGAGGGTGTCAAGAAATAGTCTCTGTAGGGTGGGGACGGAGACCTAGTTAAAAAGGGACTGGAGGACAGCTCTCCTGAAACCAGCATCAGACTGTGCCATGAAGTCAAGCGCAAAGTGCTTTATTAATTAATGCACAGAACTCCACATAGCATCCTTACAGATCTGGTCTACAGGAAACTTTCTGAACCAGGCTGCTAAAGTTGCCATAGCGCTCTCAGAGTGACCCTTAAGGCCAGCAGGGGGGTTCTTTCTGAGAGCTGGCAGCACAGGGAAATGCATTCCAACAGTCATGAAGATACAGTCCGAGAGGTGACTTTTGATTCTATGGAAGGATTCCCAGAGCTTACAAAAAGAAAACTATCTTTTTGGAATGGCATAGTTCTGTTTAGGAAGAAAGAGAGCTCTCTCTACATCTAGGATGTGTAAAGTCATTTCTGCTTTGTTCAAATGGGGTCTAGGTAAAAAGACCAGTAAAGTGATATCTTGCGACATGCAGAAGTGAGAAATCACCTTAGGTTTAAAAGAAGGAGGGAGTCTAAGGACCACCTTCTCCTTACTAAAACTAAGATAGGGAGGGTCTATGCACAGGACTGCTAATTCTCCCACCCTCCTAGCTGAAGTGAGAGCCACCAACATGGAGACTTTAAGAGATAGGAGGTGAAAGAAGCAAGTGGCTAGGGGTCCAAAGGGTGGTAAAATGAGTCTCTGATAAGCCTGGATCCCAAGAGGAACAGAGGTCTCTTACAGGGCTGGGGTAGAGCATAGATTGAAAAGAGCCTTCATAAACCTCCTTAAAATTGGGTGAGGGGAAAAAATGTCTACCATCTATGGTCGCATGGGTAAGCTGAGATAGCAGCCAGATGACGTTTAAAGATGAAGGAGCCAGACCCTGGAAACCAAGATTCATCAGGTAACTAAGACCTCTATAGGGGTGAAGATGAGCCTCCAAAGCCCAAACAGTCAATCTCTTTCACTTGGCCTCATACGTCTTATTTGTCAAAAGTTTTCGGGTGTTCGTCAGAATATGGAGCACATCTTCATGCAACTTGGCTAAGCCCTCCAAAGTCAAGGCAATATCAGCCAAGCTATTACATGTAGCGAGGAGATGTTTGGATGAAGTATGTTCCCACTGTTCTGAGATAGTAGATCCTGCAAAGCCAGTAGACAATGACGTTTCACAGACATGTTTATCAACTGGGTGGTACCAGGGTTGTCTGGGTCTGACCAGCACTATGAGGACACATGTGGTCAGATCCTAATGTAGTTTTTGAAGGACTCTGGGAATTAGTGGGTAGGGTGGAAAAAGATAAACCAGATTTTCTTTCCAGTGGACCAGGTGTCCAGCTGTATTGGTTTTTCCTGGATGTCCGGGAGGAAGGTTTTCAGAACTAAAACAATTGCTCTGAGTTGTGAAGACTGATATGGAACATACGTTCCCAGCTGTTACAGAGGCCAGATTTCCATGCCACTGCAATGGGCACCCCAACCTGAAGGGGAAGCATTGGTGGTAATGTTCTTTTCATTTGACCCATACTCAGCAGTCTCGCTGCTTACCCAGTGCCTGGCAGATGCGGGGGATTGGATGAGGGAGAGCCGACTGAGGCTGAATCCTGACAAGACGAAGGTGATGTTAGTGGGGAAGGTAGTAGGTGTGGTATTCCCCCATCACTGAGGGGGTTCGCCCCCCGCTGGTTCTCCAGGTTTGTAGTCTGGGAGTGCTCCTCGGTTCCCAGCTGTGCCTGGATGTGCAGGTGGGGGCTGTGGCAAGGAGCGCGTTTCACCAACTACATCTGGTGCGATGGCTTCGGTCATACGTCTCAGACTCCGACCTGGTCACTATCATCCATGCTTTCATCACCTCAAGGCTGGACTATTGTAACGTGCTCTACGTGGGGCTACCAGTGGTGACGGTTCGGAGACTAAAGCTAGCGCAGAACGTGGTAGCCCGCCTCCTTATGGGGACGGGCCGCCGGGAGCATATTACACCAGTGCTTCGTTCTCTGCACTGGCTGCCTATAGTCTTCCAGGCCGGATTCAAGGTGTTGGTGCTTACCTTTAAAGCCCTACACGGCCTGGGCCCCATCTACCTGTGAGACCGCCTCACCACCCCAGGCCCCGAATTGACCCCTTCGATCAACCAGGGGTGCCTTTCTCGAAGTCCCCTGGGTGTCCTGAGAGGCTGCTATGGAGAGAGTGCTCTAGATGGCCATAGCAAGGCTGTGGAACTCCCAGCGGAGGCACAATTGGCCCTGGATCTCCCCTCTTTTAGACAAACTTGTAAGACCTGGCTGTTCGGTCAGGCTTTCAGCAAGTGAGACTGGTTGGAGGGATGGTTTTCATGGCTAGGGTGGGAGGGGTTTTGTTTTATGTTTATATTTTTATGGCTTCCCCCTTAAAGTGGCTTTATATTTGTATTTTACGTTTTATATTTTTGTTTTAAATTGTAAGCCGCCCCGAGCTGCTTTACAGAAATGGAGGGGTATAAAATGGCTAAATAAATAAATAAATAAATAAATATAACTTGCAAAGAAGTCTGAAGGGAGGGCATGCCCTGTGGTAATTTTTTTCCTACTGTCCACCAGTGCAGTGTCTGGAGGATGGAAGGGGGTATGGTCACGTATTTGGTAAGCGGGTCTTGATGGTATGTAAATGCAAGTCAGTCAGTATTGGAAAGGTCTCATGCAAAGCTTGCCTTCTGTACAAGTGTTGTAGAGGTCATGTGTCCTATAATCTGCAGGAAGACTCAGACTCTCCAACGTGGTTCATGGTTGAGATTGTTTATGCAGTTCTGAATTGTAAGGAATCTGCTGTATTGGAAAAACACTCTCTGCTTGATCGAGTTTAAGTCTGCAGCTATGATGGTATTAGGAAAGATTTTTGAAAGTTAACGAGGAATCCCAATTGTTGGAGATCTAAAATGGTCTGCAAATCTCTCGTAAGTTTTTGTTAAGTATTTGAAACTATAAGCCAATCATCTAAACAAGAAAAAACAGCAATGACCCTTTTTCTAAGGTAAGCTGCTACGGGGGCAAGACATTTTGTAAAAATCCTTGGTGTGGTAGAGAGGACTAAGGGAAGTACTGTATATGGATAGTGATTTCCATTGCAGATAAATCTCAAGTATTTTGTATGTGGTGGGCAAATATTAATATAGAAATAAACATCCTGTGAATCGAGAGATGTGAACCATAAACCTGTGCCTAAGCACTGTAGGACCCTAGCCAAGTTTACCATCCTGAACGTAAAGGATTTGGCCCAGACACACCCTGTTGGACAGATATATCCAGGACTCTCCTGACTCAGGGGCTTTGGTAAGGAGATTTCTTAATGGAACAGACTCGGTGCTTTCTAGGGTGGTTGCCAGATTTTGTCAAATTTTTATACGCCTGAGAGTAGCCCAGTCTGTCTAGCGCATGGGTGGGGTAGTAAAGGTCGCTGGTGGACTGTTGTAGGACTTACAGGGTTATCCCCGCGGTAACGTGTATTTGTATGTCTGCCTTCTTTGCCCCGTGATGTAATTGCTGTATTGGCTCTACAATAAATATCATATATACCTGATCCGGCAGGGCTGGGCGGTTAAGCCAAAATATCATAAATACGCAAATTGTCTTTTGGAATTGGCATCCTGTGGAACACCGTATCTGTATGATATAAGGTTTTGCTCAGAGCTCAGGTTGCTAATTTGAGTAGCATGTTTCCAGGGGTCAAAAGCTTCCCACACTTAAGCTCTGCAGAAGAGCTAGGGAAAATTTCATATTGGTTCTTAGGGGGGATGTTTGTTTGTTATAAATGCCTGACTTCAGGATTTTGCATAAATCCTGTTATTGTTATGCTAATGTGTGTTTATTTGCATATTTTTATTACCTTGTTTTGTTAAAACCAATGGTTAAACAAACAATAAATAAAAACCAATCAATCCTGGGGAACATAAAGGATCTTATAAATTTGTTGAGGTATCTTAAATCCAGAATAGGTCTTAGGCCCCCATTCTGTATGGGGACTAAGTAGTACTTGGAAAAAAAAAATCTCTTCCCAAAAAAATCTTGGAAGAATCTCATCAATGACTCCCTTGAAGAGGAGAGCTTGTACCTCCTGTACCAATACGGTCTTGAGAGAGGAGTCCCTGAAGGGGGCTTAGGGTGAGGGAAAGAGTAAAATTAGATGATGTAACCTCTCTCTATGATCTCAAGAATCCATTTATCTGAGGTAATGAGACATTCTTTAGATGAGAGGAAAGCTTAGAAGAAAAGAAACTGGTACGTTTATGGAACATGATTCGCAGCTCTAATAAAGGTTAAACCTGAAACCTCTGTTTTGCAGAGTTGGTGGTAGAGTTAGAAGGTTGTCTAGTCTCTGTTTAGACTTGTGTAAGGTCGTCTTGTCTAAGAATGAGGAGCGGAAGTGGGGAAGCACCTTCTTGACTACTGCATATAACCTGCAGAGTATGTTGCAGTTCTGTTAGAAGGAGTGGTGGTGTAACTTTTTTTAGTTTTGTAGAGCAAAGGCAGTTCTTCTAGTGTCCTTTATCGTACCCAGAACTTCTTCAGGGTTGGAAGCGAAGAGGCCTCCCTTGTTGAATGGTAAGTTCTCCATTCTATTTCTGTTTTGGTAGGCTAGAGCAGTGGATCAGAGTCAATTGTATCTTCTAGTGACGATGACATTTGCAATTGCTTGTGCCACTGAATCAGCGATATGGGTCAAGGTGGTAAGTTATGACTGGACTCGATACAGGCCCTCTGTCTTGATTATGTCAGCTTGCTGTTTGAACTCTAAGGGAAGATACTTGAGGATAGATGCAATCTTCTCCCAGAGCTAGTGGTGATAGGCAGACACTGAAAAGGCATAGTTTGAAGCTCTCAGGATCATCGTAGCCACAGAGAAGGTATGTATATCAAATGTCAATTTTTCTACCCTCCCTATCCATTGGTGAAGTCTCAGTGGACTTACTCTGCTCTCTCTCTATAGATGTCTGGATGACCATGGGGAGTTGAGTGTAGGTATAACATCTCACATGGTCCTCCGGTGGTACAGGAAAGAATGTGCTGTATTACAAGTTAACTGGAAGGGTTGACGAAGGGTTTTTCCAATGAATTCCCAAATTCTTCGAAAGTTTTTTAGATAGAGGCAATGTAATCTTCTTATGATTCTGTGGGACTAACATGTTTGAAGAGGAAGATGAAATATCCTTCCAAGAAGTGTCCGATTTGGAATGAGAGGGTTTCTTTACAGGCAGGGATTCCTCCTTAGGTAAGCTGCTGGTACTCAATAAGAGCTTTTGTCACGTAGGTATAGTGGGTGTAAACTGTACTAGAGCCATACTATTCACCCCACTTGGTGTCATTACAGGGTTTGGGTTCGATGGAGGTTGTGGTACTGCTGAAGGAGAAGAAGTAGGGATACACGTTACCAAAGAAAGAGAAATCGCTGTCAAAATTGGTGGTGCTGAAGCTACAGAAAGATGCGATGGTGCTGCAGACATCATTGGTAGGAGGGGTAACGAAGGAGTGGAAGTTAAAGCTCCATCTGAGCATCTACAGTGGTTGATGATAGTTGAAGGTCCTCAGGTGTGCTAGTCGAGGACGCCATGGGTTTTGCAGAACCCAGAGCACTTTTCACCAACTCCATCTGGTAAGGAGGCTGCGGCCTTTTCTTTCGGACTCCAACCTGGCCACTGTCATCCATGCTTTCATCATCTCGAGCCTAGACTACTGTAACGTGCTCTATGTGAGGTTGCCCTTGGTGACAGTTTGGAGGCTGCAGCTGGTGCAATGTGGCAGCTTGCCTCCTTACGGGAACGCGTCATCGCAAGCACATAACACCAGTGCTCCGTTCACTGCACTGGCTGCCGATAGTCTTCTGGGCCAAGTTGCGAAATTTCTGGTCGCCAAGTCGCCATTGGCAACCAGAAAATGAGGGCTGGCAACTTGCCCTTAATGCGGCTGCCCAGCTGCCTGTCCCGCTGAGGTTTTTAAGTTGCGGCAAATTTAAAAAAAAACAAAAAAAAACCCTCAGCGGGACAGGTGACGCACTGCCACTGCTCTGCCTGTGTCCTCACGCCCCGCACTGACATGTAAACCCGGGCTGCCCTATGCTAATGCGTGGGGGAGGGGTCGTGTCTCCACACCGACAGGGGAGGGAGGGAGGCTGAGAGAGGAAGCCCCGGCTCAGTCAAGCTGCCCCGGCTGCACCATTCATAAAATCGGGGAGCCGCTACCACCTAGCTTACAAGCATGTACTCGCTTCCTGTCCCGTCAACACCTGCTGCTCCCAGGGGGTGGAGGATAACACGAGGCGACCCCCATCTCCCCTTTTTCCACTACTCCCCCCTCATCTCACCTGGCCCATTTCTCCCCCACCCATCTGCGCTTCTTTCCCCATCACCTTCTCCTCCCCCCACATTCTCTCCATCCCCAATCTTTCTTTCCTTCACCTTCTCCTTGCCCCCTTTTCAAGCAGCTCTCCCCACACACACACCTTCTGTTTCCTGTCCCTGATATTTTCTGCCTTCTGCCCCATTTTCTCTCGCCCCGTTTGCCCTCAAATCCATGAGTCTGGCCTGAGAGAAGGCAGCGCTGTGGGGCCCGGCCCGGTACTTGCAGCCCCCACAGGCTGCCCAGCTGTCTGCTCGCGGCGACCCTGTCAGCTGGAGCCACTCAGGCGGCTTGGGAGAGGAGCGGCAGGTCAGTCAGCGGAGCTGAGGAGGAGGCAGGCACAGTAGCAGCCCAGCGCCCGGCCGGCACCCGTAGTTATCAGCCCTTTCTGGCCTGCGTGCATGTCCCCAGCCCGTGTGCCCCATCCCCGCTGTCTCCATCCTTGTGGGGGATGATCCATGATTAAGTGTTAGTGAGTAGTTTTTAGTATCTATTAAAAAGGTGTGTGCAGATGAGGAACACTTATTTATGCACAAATATGCAAATGTACATATTTGCATAAATAGGTGGTGGCTCATTATGCAAATTTGCAGTTTAATTTACCATTGGCAGCCAAGAACATTTTTTGGCTACTAGACTTGGATCTGAAATTTCATGCCCTGTGGCCAAATTCAAGGTGCTGGTTTTGACTTTTAAACCCCTAAATGGCCTAGGCCCCATCTACCCGAGGGATTGCCTCCCTCCCAGCGTCCCATCGCGGCCGCTGCGATCGGCGGGGGCACCTTCTTGGACACTCCAGTTTTTTGCCGGGTCTCGACTACGAGGAGGGTGTTCTCAGCCATCACACATTTGCTGTGGATCTCCCTCCCCTAGGAGGTCCACTTAGGTTCGAGCTTGGTGGCCTTCCGGAGCCAATGTAAAACCGTTTTGTTTCGTCGGGCTTTTGGCAGCGAAAACTGAATGGGGGTGTGTGTATGTGATTTAAGGGGGAGGATGGGTTGGGAGATAGGGAGAGGAATTAGGTGGGAGGTTGTTGGAGGGTGGGAGTGGATTGGGTTGGGTGGGGGGGGAGATTGTGTTTTAAATGGTTTTATATTGTAATTTTATATTTTTTGTAAGCCACCCCAAGCCTTTGGGGAAGGGCGGGATATGAATAAATAAATAAATAATAAATATCTTACCTAGAAATGTTAGTGTTCTAAAATAGTTATTCAAGAACTACATAAAAAGATGGAGCCACTGCTTCCCACCTTCATGGCACAACGTCAGTTATATCACACTACAAGCTCATGCCCAATTTACCAATATCTTTCAAACTTCAGTCTTTTGAGTTCACTGACTCTGAAGATTTTTTTCTCCTCGATGTATTACCTGTTTTTCCCTGAAGCTGAATTTTGCTGTTCTTGACATTTTTTTTCCTTTTTATGTCCTGCTATATCATTTCTCTCTACTGCAATTTGCAGCTCTTCCCATTTTCAACAGTGTTCAACTCATGACAATATTAAAGCAGTGTTAACCAAATATTTGTTTTACTGAGTTTTTGTGTTAGCCTGTTTTGAAAGTCTAATATTGTATTTTAACAGTTCTAATTCATTTTTTTTATCAGTCCTTGAGTAATAGGCTGGAGAGGCATAGCTTCCCCTTACTAGAGTTGTGTGGTTTGATCTCTCCATAATGCAACGAGATCACACATGACATTTGCATGCTCCGGCAAACTAGACTTAACCCTAGGTCAATAGGTGGGGTCTAACTGACCCGAGAGGGGTACAAAAGAGTGAATAAAACTTTTTTAGCAAACTTCCACCACTTCATACTCCATGACTTTGTCAACCATAATGGGCTCAATTGCCCTGTGGTGTTTCATGCCCCCACTGTACTTTAAGGTTTTTATTCCGATGCTGCTAAGGGTCAGTTTGACCCCAACTGAAGTGCATGGGAAACTGAAAGTACTATGTACCTATGGGTGCTGGGGGTAATATAGACCCCCAAAATACTGTTAAAAATAAATAAATGTTTATTATTAAATGCTTAAATCAGAACCTGTTCTTTCCTTCTTCTCTCACAACAAATGGAAATAGAAAGAAAAATAGTATTATGTCTGTTTTCGTTAATGACATTTTCGTGTGTACAAAAATATCGCTACAAGCTTTTTAAAGAACCACTTTACAAACATAGATTGAGTTGTATATTTTTTTTTTTCAGTTATAAGCTTCAACACTTTTTTTCGTCATAGCGGTTTGCAGAGTTCATTTTGAAAGATACTTACCAATCAGCCATATGGGGTCGTTTGGACCCCTCCATTTACTTGCTAAGTGACCCTTTTGGTCAGTAAGGGTTAACATTAAAACCTGTTTGCAATAAGGTGACTATCTAAAGGCAGATCAGGAGACTTCATGGAGCCATCTCAGAGGAATACAAAGTGTGCTAATGACCCCTCCATTTGCGACCCTTTTGTCAGTAAGAGTCAACATTAACATTAAATTGACCTTTTCCCAGTAAGGTTGCTATCTAAAGGCAGATATCAGACTTCATGGAGTCCTCTCAGAAGAATACAAAGATAATTCGATAGAATCACTAATTGCTTGGTAAACACTTGGCACCCCAGTGGAAAACTCAGCTGCTATTTCTGTGTAGTCGCTAACGTGGTCATCGTGGGGTATTACTGACCACTGCTGCCTTTTGTTTTATTCCTATTCCTGTCCTCCTCCCACCCCCACAAAACGTTGATACAGTGTGATTTTTTTCTAGACAGCTGTTGTCCTTTTCAAATTACCCCTCCTGTTGTTTTTTTAATTTATGCCTTAATTGGGGTCTGTTTGACCCCAATACAGGATTAGTACAGTGGGCATGTCCAACTTGCTAGGGTTAAATTGTGAACCAATTCTGACCTCAGATATTGTTTCAGTCTTGTTTCAGATGATGTTGGTAATATAGTCACATGTAGAAGGCTTTCACCATTGTGACAACTACAAATTTAATTAAAGGCTAACAACCGGTAGCAAATGGCAGAAACAGAAGTAGGACTGGTCAACCTTTTATACAGATGTTTCAATGTTTTATAATTCCCACAATCATCTTTAGGTCCAGCGATATGATTTTGATAAGCAGATCAAGTTACATTCTCTTTTATCTTCGGTTCCTCTGAATAATTTAGAGGACCATTACAAGGTTTTGTAAATTTACTGCTGTTTTATTTCTCAATTGGCAAATCAGGAGTACTTCATCATTGCTATCTATGAAGAGTAACCACAAGTCGTACATTTTCCTCTCCTCCCCTCACCAACCTCCGAGATTCAGACTACAAACAAGGTATACTGCCTTCTCTCATTATTCAATAGCCATTTTACATGGTCCATTGACTCTCCTTGCTCTTCAACCACACCATTCTCCCCTTTATTACTACTGTTGTAGGATATGCAAAACATTTCTAGAAATATTTTCATCCAGCCTTTCAGATTCCCTTTCTGACACCCTGTGTTACAGTACCCACCATACTTACTACCTCTTGCTATTCTCCACCTCCGAGAACAACTGCCCCTCAGAGCTCCCATACCAGATTGCCACACCATCTCATCTCAGCATGGGCCAAATGTGCTGAATATTCAAGGGCAGTGTTTTAAGGCTTTAAGAGTTCCAGGTGCACAAAGCCAAGAGTAGAAACCTATTACAACTAGAAGAAAAATTCTAACAGTACTTCAGTTTTCTAATTGTATTTTGAATGTTCCAGGTTGAGAGGACTCACCTCTCCATGGGCTGCTGAGTGTCCTGCTTTCTGTTTCTCTTGTCCAGTAGTTGTTGACATACTAGTGTCGCAGATCCGCACAGTTGTTGGCGATGATCCAGCTGTAGTAACTGCTGCTGCTGCTGGAGCAGCCACCATACCTTGGCCAATCTGCTCCAATGATTTTCCTGCCTCTTTACTTCCAGCTCCACCCACCAGTGCTTGACCAGCAGCTGAAGAAAAGGGAGTGAAGGGTACAGGTGTGTCACCACCTACTGGCTCATCCTGGACCACCAGAGTCCGGCCATTTTCTTTGGTGTATGTGGCAAAGCGAATATTGCGATTAATCTGAGGAACAAATGAGGGCAGCTGCTTGGCCCTTGGATTCAGCCCTGTGTCACCACTGGCACCTTCTTTCCAAGGCCCCCTGCTTGCCTCACCTCCTTCACTCCCGTTACTATCCACTTCACCCCTCTCCTTTAGCTTCTTTGTTGCAGGATCACCCCCAGAGTCTGAAGCACTTTTTCTCCTTCGTCCATCTTTTCCATCTAGACTCTCTCTTTTCTTTTTCCCTTTTGAGGATTTAGCTGCCTTTAGAGATCCTCCCTACAAAAAATAAAAACATCATTATAGACAACCATCAGTACCATTCAACGAAATTGGTGTCATCTTCATTTCTGTCCCAACACTTTGGGAAAACGTATCTGTTAAAATATGTTCCACTGCTCTGAACAACAATTCACACACACACTAATGTTTTAGCATTAGAACAGGGTTGCCAATATAAGCTGTGACGTATTCACTTATCTAAGCACCACAATCAGTTGACACTGGGAGATAACAGCAATATTGGGAATAATAAACCAGTAATAGGTATTACCTGAAAATACTAAATGGAAATAATGAATCTTGAAACTATATGCTCATCTATACTGTAGGAATAACCAAAGTAATAGTCCTTTACAGAAGAATTTTCAGTCTGTCACCATTGCAAATGCTGCCCTCAACTGCAGAGAGAATTTCCAGTCTGCCTGGGGAGACACGGGGCAGGAGTTTCCACGTGTGTGTGAATAAACCTTTGGGGCTTCCCCTCTACCACCCCCCAGGCTGGGGGAGGGGGGGCTGCCAGGGCTCATCTCCCTCCCCCAACCTTCACTGCCTGGTAAATGAAATCAACAGAACTAGCAGCAGCTCCTTTAAGCACTCTTCAGCCACTCCCTGGCCCCCCGCAACAAGGTCACCCAGAGTGATGCAGCTGGATAGCCGACCCGAGATGGCTGAGTCAGGAGGGGGCAGCATATAAATTTTAAGATAAATGTCGTCATCTGGCCGCGTTGCTTGGGGAGGCCCTGTTGGGAGGGATCAGAAAGTGGCCAGAATGAGCAGCTGAAGAGCGCTTAAAGGAGCTGCCACCACTAAGTCTGTTAATTTCATTTACCTGGCTGTGAAAAGTGGGGGGAGGAGAGCCCTGACAACAGCACCCCCACCCCGACACAGCCGGGGGTGGGGTGGGAGGGGGGAAGCTGGCCCACGCTGCATCTGGGAGGCTGGGGAGCCCAGTGCAGTGAGGTGCAGAATCAGGGCCCTGACAATAGCACTCGACGCCTGTAGCTCACTGTTTCTTCTTACGTGTCATTTAGAATTTTGACATACAGGAAGGGAACTTTTAAAGGACACCACAGGATAACCAAACTGCCTACAACAGTGGCCCAAGAAACTCCCTTTCATAGCAATTATGGGATATTCAATCCACACCCCCTCACCAACGACTGGCACTGTAAGGGGCTACTGGAAGCTCCTGATTGTAAAGTGCAATACAGTACCTCATTTGAAGCAGAAGTGTCCATCACTACATGAACCAGTCGAGGATCCACTGACTTTATCTCACCCGTCTGCTTTTATGAGGAAAACATTACGAAACAAGAGGAAGACAAGAGTTAGATCTCCTCCTTACAAGTAATACAAGCCATAACCAGACTATAGCCTATGCTAGTTTTTCCACACATCTTCTCCCTCCATCCCAATACCACAGTATCTTCAGCTTTACTGTGAATAATTTCACTTCCATATTTACAATTCCTAATTTTAATCTTGCCCCCACCCTAATTTTTTATTCTCAATTCATGTATCGGTCTTGCTGAGCACCTCTTGAAAGTTCCACTATTATCCCCTTTCCTATATTTTAAACACACACTCACTTGCTCCAATTTTCCTCTCTTGGAAGTTAAGTTTGTAAGGAAAGTGTATTAGCTTATAGTAACTATTGTGTATCACCTATCTCACAAAGAGGGAGACGGGAAGCAAGGCAATAGCGAAGTCAGAAATGTTAGGAAATTGCTGTTAGAGAATTCAGGGGTGTGATCTGGTGCATTCCCTTTTTGGATTTTTCAAAATCTGTCTGGTAGTTTTAAAGTTGTAAATTTCTTTATTTTCCATATTAGACCATGGGTGACTTCATAATGTCATGCTTGTGCTCTTGATAGCTTCTGTTTTCCCACTGAGCAAGCTCTGGTGGCTCTAGGGCTGCTGGGAACTGGAGTTCATGCTGCTGCTTATTCAGGTGTCTGTGCTGCCTGCTGGGTAACGTAGTTCTAATCTATTTTCTGCACATGCTCTGTGCATTCACTTCCTGGTTCTCCAATATTTAAAGCTGGATTCACTTTCAAAACTTGAGCGAACCAGGAAACAGTGGGAAGCCAAAAGGGGTTGAAATGAAGCCTCCGGTTCACTGCCCTTCCACCCCACCAAGAAGCCAAGTGGGGAAAAACTCCGCAGCTGGAGCAGTCCTGTGGCAGCTAGGTAAGTCAGCCAGGGTTTGTTTGTAAACAAAAGCCCCTTCCCAGGCCTGCAAGTGTGCATCCTGGTTAGTTCCCCAGGGGTTAGTCAGTTACAGGGGTGGGTGGGTCGCAGGGTGGTAGGGAGCTGGCGTGAAGCGGGAGGGTGTCACTTGGGTTGGGGAAAAGCTGGGGAGGAGATACCCTGTCACTTGGAGTGAGGGGGTGCAGAGAGCCTGGGGGTGAGAGGAAGGGTAATTTTGTGCATTCCCCTTTCAAAAAGCAGGGAAATTATATACTCAAAAAACCTTCAGTTTAAGAGAGAAGTTAAGGCCCTTACAAATTCAATCATGCTCCAAAAAGCATGGAAATTGTGAGTTCAGGCTCTCACTTTAACTTTCGTGCCATATAAGCAGTAAAGACATTGTACAGTCTCTCAGATTGCGCTCACTTACAACTTAGGCTCCATGCACCCACACTTTTCTTGGGTCTTTCAGCCCCAATCATCTTCCTCTGCAGGTTGGGGGTGACACTGAAGCTGGGGACAGGAGGGGCAAGGCCTCACCCCCTCCTTTCCCATTATTGTTTATTTGGGTTGAAGGGTGGGGAAGTGTTATGTATCGGCACAGGGCAGAGAGGTGTTGGGAGGGTGTATATTTGGGGAGAAGCCCAGCCCCCCTCTAATCCACTAGCCCCCACTGCCCTTAGAGAGAAATACAATGGGAAATACAACGAACTGTATCTTTGATAAGGAACAGGAGTAAGGGTGTTTGTGTAGAATGACGACAAAAGAACAGGAGAGAAGGTGGAACAACAGGGAGGGAGGGAACAGGGAGTAGAATGACAGAAAGCCAGCTATGGGAACTGGGTGGAATGCTCCTCATGGTATCCTCTCACTCTTCTGAATCACTTATTTCACTCAGAACCTTGTCATTCTGTTTGTCATGGCATTCCTCCTGTCATTCCACCCATTCTAGTAACTCTTCCTGGTGCCTTACTATCACACCCTCTTTCCCCCAACCCCAACTCTCAAAGACGCAGCTTTGTTGTATTCTTTCACAGCCACTTAATGGGATGTGTAAATAATATAATATATTTCAAAATTGGCACAGTTGTTGCCTTCATTACTTCCAACGGGTATTCCATTTTGTTAATTTCAATATGTACCCAACTTTAAATTCTTATTAAACATTTGTATAGCACTGCCCCCAGCTTCAGTGTTGCCCCCAACCTGCAGAGGAGTGGAGCTGAAAGACCAAGGCAAGGCGTAGTTCAATGGAACCTAAGTTGTAAGCGAGCACAATATGCGAGACTGTACAATGTCTTAACTTCCATACCATGTACGCAGTAAAGGCAAGAGCCTTAACCTATGATTTTAATGCTTTTAAGGAGCATGATTGAATTGGTAATGGCCTTAAGTTCTCTCTTAAACTGAAGGTTTCAGGAGTATATACAATATTTAGTATTTGTCCATTCCAGAACTAGCTCTGCTTCTACAAACGCTAGAAGGTTCCATTTGAATCCAAATGATATTTTTGAAAAGCACAACAGAACTACTCAGAACAAGAAACACACCAGTAAATGCTTAAAACCCCCAAAGATTAACCACGCTATTTAACATGAGGAACAGGGGTGGGGAGTGAGACTTCCTGGAAGCAATTCCTGTAGCCCGCCACCCCTTGACAAAGCCCTCTAGACTCAGACAAATTTTCTCCACTAGATAGCTTCTTTTCTTCAACATCTTTATATCCGGTGCTTAACTTGTGGGGGATTTTTTTGTGGGGGAGTTGTTTGTTTTTTAAAAAGGGGGTTGGGGGCTCAAGCTGGTCCTGGAAGTCCTACTCCTAGATCACAGATGCATAAGGGAGTGTTCAGAGAAGCTGGTAGAGCTGCCCTGCCAGGCCCCACTACTCCACCAGCCAGCTGATGAGTAGCAGTTGTAGCACCTTATTGCCGATCCACAGCAGTCCCAGCTTCAACTCTGCCAAGAGAGAAGCTGAGTCTGGTGTTTCTGCAGGTGGGTACAGAAGTGCTGCTCTTGACACCCACCATCTGTTTGACACTAGGTGTGTTTTGACACTAACCAGCTCATAAGTGGCAGCTGCATCACCAGTCCCATCCTGTGCCCCCCATCAAACTTATCCAGCCATGGGTGGGGTATGATAGTAGGAGTAGCAGTGATAAGATTTGGCTAGAGGTAACAAGGTTGAGCCCAGGCATGGATAAATATGCCAGGGCTGAATTCCTGGCACAAATTAAGCCCTGTTGGTACCAAAGGGACATGAGGAAGCGAAAACAGATAGCTCTTGGAAGCTATTGTGACAATCACAGAAAAGTAACCACCTGCTTCCCTAATCTCCTGTCTTCTCCTGTGAAGCCACTCCTTTGAACTTTTCCCATAGTACCATGTTCTAACCGGTAAACTCGCCACACTCAGTTCCTATAACATAAGCCAGTTGGGATAAGGAATGCGTTTTACTGCCCATAAAATACAAGACATTATATATTGGCACACATGCTTTTAAACTACAATGGGTGAAAACAGACAATAGGCTCAATCCCATGCCCTGCGGATTGTGTGCCTGCATGCCCAAACCATGCAGATCTGCACTGTAGGCACGTTGTGCCCTGCGTGCGCACGCACACGATCTGCAGGGCATGGGATCGCAGCCAATGATGCTAGCTCCACTTTAACAATTCTTATGCATGTTGCAGGACTGCATAGGGCACCAATACAGCCCTGCAACATGCATAAGAATTGTTAAAGTGGTGTTAGCGTTATGTTTGTTTTCACCCAATGTTCCAGTCTGTGCATTTTTGGAGCGCGGTATATTCACTAACACATATAAGGGAATTGTGCTTCAGAAACTTTACAGAAATCCTTCAGACCTCAATCAGAGACACCTCCATAAGACGAGTGATGGGGTCTTGACAGCTCACAACCCCACAGAGCCAGCTATTTTCTTCTTCTGGTTGGTACACCTTCACCCTTTGGCCTTGAACACTGTAAGGACCTGGAAAAGAGTGCTACATCAATTGAATATAACCTCATCCAAATCATCTGTTCCATTCCAGCATGAGTACCTAATAAAAACAACAAGCAGTAATATGTGTAGAGTTGAGATTGAAAGCAACCATCTGAAGATGAAAGGAAGCAGATTAACCAACCTATATTCAACTTTTTGATAGCACCAAATACTGCATCCTCTAAGTAAAATTCTACTCTTCACCAGCACTTGCAGCTTGTTCAGAATGCAGCAGCACAGCTGATTACCAGTTTGGGCAGGCATAATCATATAACGCCCGCCCTATGTTCTCTGCATTGGCTGCCTGCAAAGTGTCAGACTGAATTTAAGATTATGCTGATGGTTTTTAGGGATCTAAATGGTATAGGCCCCAGCTGTATTTGAGATCTGATCCTGAAGTCTCATGCTGATGGCTATCTGCACTCAAAAACCGGTAGGCAATAGGGCCTTTGCTATGGCGGGCCCCTCAGCGTGGAACTTGCTCCCTTCAGCTGTCCGTTTCAGTTCCTCCCTTCTTCATCTTTAAAAAGCACCTGAAGAATAATTTATTCTTCAAGTGCCTTTAGGATCCACTGCTGGTTCCCTTTAATGTGTTTTCTTTTCTCCCTTTCCCTCTCCCTTTTAAATTGTTTTAAAATGGATTTTTATTTTAAATGGATTTTATATTGTTTTATAAAATGGGTGGCTGCTCAACAGCTCCAGGCTCATCTTGACGCCATCAGATTCCTGGACCCGTTTCAGTTGGGCTTTTGACCTGGGTATGGTACAGAGATTGCGCTTGTGGTCTTAGTTGATGACCTGCACCTGGAGATTGACAAGGGAAGTTCTACCCAGTTGATCCTGTTAGATCTTTTGACAGCCTTTAATACAGTTGACCAGGAGGTGTTGACATGACTGCGGGACCTGGAGGGAGACTGCTCGAGTGGTTCTGCTTCTTCCTGAGAAGGGCAGTATAGAAATCCAAATAAATAAATATTGCTAAAGTTGGAGAGGTGTCTTGGAGATGAGGGGCACCATAGCAGTCTCAGTACAGAAAAGATTGAGAACCCCAGCAATAGCAGATCATGTAATAGTACAGGGAAGACAGCAAAAAATACATGCAAACTTGAAAAAAAAATTAACACAAATTATTTTTACGAGACACTAATCAGACTATCCTAGTAAACAACATACTAAAAGTTGCAATGTCCAACTTGATGCAAAATGGATTTTTTGATCCCTAGTTGGAAATGAGTGAACAACAATCACTTGAAATTGTAATATCTCCGCTTCTATGGAGCCAAATGGGTTCATTAAAAAATAAATAAATCTATTTTAATTTTAGTTCACGATGACTGTAGACAAAACTATGCGCACAAGCGTTGTATTAGTGAATATCATACTGCTAAAAGAGAAGAAAAGCTGGGCAAAGTGCAGGAATATGGGTGCACATGCTGTTCCAATACAGACCATTTCAATTTCAAGAAATGTTGCTTATTTTGTGCCACCACCATGGGTAACTATTACACCAAAAAAGGATTAAGGTTTTTCAAGTACGTACTGTTGATTTTGATAAGACTAATTAACGATTTGTGTGAATCTAGAAATTATGAGTGGGCAGTATTTATTTATTGGCGCGCATCTGTTTGGTATCAGAGTTGCATACTGCTGACGTCATGTACCATCAGATTTGCAGCATGAACTTCCACACTGGTAAACAAATCCCACTACAGTTTGTAAGCATGGTTGAACCTGAATGGAAGAGGAGGAAATTTGGAAGACCTACGGATGACAACAAACGTGAAGGTTTTCTGAAAACGATGTCATTTTAACGACGATGAAACCACCACCACCATTAGTGATCTCACTGAAGTGATGAAAAACTTTCTCTGTGAAGGTTAGGCAAGTAAAGAATCAGAGCCATATGGGCAACTGTATAGGAAGAAAAAGGTACTCTAGTACTTCAAGAATGAGGTTGTTATTGTGGAGATTTATGGCAAACATGATGTAGTAACATCCAGAAGAAATGCATCTGTTGTATTGCAGGAATACTACAAACTTAAAGATCAATGCAGTCCAGAGGAAGAAAAACTGCACTTAACAACCGCAGCAAAACTGATCCAGACAGACATTAAGGCGATTTCAACAAGTAAGGGCAGCTACAACTTGAATGACTTTCTACAGAAGAGGATGTTGATAAGCATTATCTTCCAAAGAATCTTACTGTTTTCCTGGCTTTTGTTGTTTGTTGGGGAAAATTGCTCAAGTAAAATTGATGCAATTGGACAAGCAATCACACAAGCCGTAAGACCAAGAGTCCTCAACTCCACTATAGCTCAGACTGGCTAGTCAACTACACCACCCTTATAGTTCACGTTACTCGATTAATCTGGGTATTGATTTGCAGATATTACATTCTACGTCTTGTTTAGTCCAAGTAGGCAGAATAATTCTGCCTCAGTTGCCCAGTTTACTAATTTATAATATCTATGCCCCGCCAGGAAAGAAGGGTGATCAAGTTTGGAAATGTTTTATGGATGTTTTTCAAGAATTTTCAGAGAAATTCCCAGAGGATCACGTATTAATCCTAGGTGATATAAAAGCCAGGATTGGGCAAAATGCGGAGCAGATCCGTGCAGTTCTTAAGATCCACTCTATGTTTGACAAAGGACAGGATATGGATGGTGCAAGAGTTTCGCAGGATGTGGTTATAAATAGTAGGGGTAAATTGTTATACAGATTTATCCAGGATCACTTTTTGTGTATCCTAAATGGAAAAACTGTGGGGGACTTGGAGGGGGCCTTTACCTTTGCAAATGTCAGAGGGGCCAGTGTGATCGATCTGGGCATAGTGTCTCCCTCCTTGTTAAGCTGTGTTAGACGATCTGAAATCGGGGACAGAGTAGAAAGTGATAATTTTCCCCTTATGTTGTCTGTTGAATTAATTTTCTCACAGCTAACGCGTTCTCCCCCATCTTTCCCCGGTGAAAGGGTTTTGTGTAGACGGTACTGGTCTCAAAAATTGGAGGAGCACATAGCTTCTCTTATGGCCTCAGACGAAGTAAATATCCTTAAGATGAAGCTGGAAACAGCAAATGAGATTGATACTGCCTTTGGTGCTTTGGACGATCTCACACAGTTATTGCGCCCACATTTAATAAGGACATCATCAAATAGAAACAGGAATATACCCAGTTTGGGTTGGTGGGATCAGGAATGTATTCAGGCCAAGTCGATACTTAGAAGAGCTGCTAGGAGTTTAAAGACAAATAGAGAGGAGGAGGGGGTAATGGCTTATTTGTCCCTTAAGAAACAATATAAAGCTCTTATTATAAAGAAAAAGCGTTTTTTTGCAGAGGGGTTTTGGAAGAAATTATTAACTGCCTTGGATCAAAACAATACTAAAGATTTTTGGAGATTGATAAATGGCTCTTTAAAAACCAAGGAAGCTATTGTTAGGGAACCAAATATCCGTCAATCGGTATGGGAGCAGCATTTTTTTGATATTTTCAACTCCAGCTTAGTAAATGAGGTCTGTTTGGATAGAGACGTACTAGCCTGTGTGCCCTGTTGGGAGAGAGTCACAGCATTGGAGGTGGAGGAGGCCATCCTGTATTTAAGGAATGGTAAGGCCCCAGGAGCAGATTTTCTTCCAGCGGAGCTCTTTAAGCAGAATATGCATTGGTGGTGTCCAGCGCTGGCAAATTTGTTCTCTCTGATTAACGAAGTGGGAAGGGTTCCAGAATCCTGGAGGGCAAGTATAACAGTCCCTATTTATAAAAAAGATTGCAGAAGTAACCCCAAAAACTATAGACCGATCAGTCTCTTGCCTATAATTTCAAAGATCTATTCTAGGCTTCTCTTGAGTCGCCTAGATCTGTGGGTCAAGGAAAACAATTTGTTAGCAGAAGAACAAGCAGGGTTTCAAGAGGGAAGGAGCACAATTGATCATTGTTTCACTCTGAACCATCTGTCGCATCAGTGTAAGGCTAAGGGGTTAAAGTTATATGTTGCCTTTGTGGACTTCTCCTCCGCTTTCGACTTAGTTGATCGGAATGTGCTATGGGATAAATTGGTCAAGTTAGGAATTGATGGTCGTCTATTGCATTTAATTAGATCACTGTACACCAGTACGAGTCTCCAAATTAGAGTAAACAGGAATGGAGCTTTATCAAATAGAGTCAGGACATCAAGAGGAGTAAGGCAGGGGTGCCTTTTGGCACCCCTCTTATTCAACCTCTATGTAAATCAGATCATTATAAACATGAGAGATAGTGGTGACTACCTTGCCCCTAAGATCGGGGGTCAGCGTCTGTCAGTTATGATGTATGCAGACGATACGCTCCTATTATCTACAGCAAAACTGGGTTTACAAAGACTATTGGTAAAGTTCGGAACTGAATGTCAAAACCAAGGGTTATTGGTGAATTATAGTAAAACAAAGGTGATGGTTTTCGCTCAAAAGTTCAAGCCGGAACCCTGGTATTTAAATGGTCATCGACTAGAACAGGTCCGTTCTTTTAAGTACTTAGGAATAGTTTTCTCCCATAATAATTCCTGGAGCCCCCATATTCGTTCTGTAAAGGTTGAAGCTCTGGCAAGCTCTGTTGCTATTCAAAAATTCTATTTCTCAAAGGGAGGGAGGTTGTTTGAACCTGCCAGAAAGGTTTTTGAGAAAAAGGTGCTCCCAAAGATAGTCTATGGAGCCCAGGTTTGGGGGTATTCCTCAAAAATAGTCTCCCAGTTGGAACCCATTCAAACAAAATTCTTGAAATCAATATTGGGTATTCCTAAGGGATCTCCGTCTGCCTTGGTCAAGCTGGAAACAGGGTCACCCTCAGTTGGAATGTTGATACTGAAATGTTTACTAACTTATGTACTGAAATTGGTATTGAATCCTGTTGAATCTATAGCTAAGCGTTGCCTGATTGCTGGAGAAGTGTCAAACTCCTATCCTTGGCTGAAGTATGGGATAAATCAGTTAAATAGTTTGGGTTTACCCCTTTCTTTCCTGGCGAAATATCCATTAAAAAAAAGTCTGAATCTGCTAAAAGAACGGTTACTGGATATTGACCTGCAGACTCTGAGGAGTCATGCAGGCCAAACTCGAGTTTCTCCTTTCTATGGGTTGTTGCTTCCCCCTAAGTCTGGGTGCGTATATTTAAGGGGTATTCTTGATCATCATCTGAGAAGGGCTTTCGTGAATCTGCGCTTTCAGACTTTTGTTTCCGCAGTTACTCTGGGCAGGTACTCTGGCCACCCATATGAACTGAGAAAATGTCCTTGTGGGGAAGATGAAATTGAAGATTTAGTCCATTACTTATTTTTCTGTCCCTTATTTGAGATCGCAAGAAAGGATATGTGTTCACGGATCCATCTGCCCCAGTTAGCTCCTATGCCTGAATTGGTATATTACTGTCTATCTGATGAAATTCAATCAGTTACCAAGGAAGTGGCTTTGTTTGCCCTGAGAGCAAGTATAATAAGAAAAAGGTTCACGGATTTCTAGAAAATTTGGAGAAAAAGGTAAAGGCTGTTGTTGTTTTTTTTTGAAGGGTGAGGATATGGTTACGGCTACAAGATTCTCTGCTGGTTACCGAGAATCCGAATTTTAATTTTAATTTAATTTGATTCTATTAATTGTGTATTTTGATTTGTATTTAAATGTGTAATCTATATTTATTAATTTATAGGTATAGGCTTAAACTTTGTAGGTTTTAGGTTAGTTGTAAGTTGTAAAATGGAGGGATGTAAAAATGGTCATGTATATTATATATGTATTTGTGTACGTATTTGTTAAACTTGTCATGGCAATAGCCAGTACAAGAAATAAAATCAATTGAATTGTTACTCGATTGACACTCTGAATGCTCTTGAATTTTTCACACCATGCCATAAAGTTGTGAGATTTGAGAGGTCATCTAGTGTTTCCTGTAGATCAACAACTTGAAGGGATAAAAAGTCACAGCATACAGTTCAATACGTGGCTGACAATGCTGATCATGACACTTGCACTCTTGATAGAAAACACACTTTCCATGGAATACACTTTCCATGGAATAAGAATAGCAGCAGCGATCACACCAACCTTTAGAAGCAGAAAGGAATGTGTTGCTCACCGTAATGTGCAAAATGAGAAGATTGTGAAGGCAGGTTAAATTGAAGTGATCCACTACAAGACTGATGACGCTGTGTTAAGAAACATTGCATCTGAGAAGCTTGAACCTTTTCTTCTACTGCAAGACCCCATAGCTAATCTTGATGTACTTTGGTTGACTTCTTGGTTTCTTAAGCAGCCGTGACCTCGTTGGAATGGTACAATGCAAACTGTATAATAGTTGGTGATCATCTGGGTAAGGCGAGTATAGCCTTCCTCCTGATGATCAACCTTTCTGAAAGTGATGAAAGCTGTATATACTCAACCTTAACATTTATCAGTTCACAAGCTCATCGATATGACTTTAAAGCCCATTCTGACATTCAACCAACCACTGTGGTGGAAAGCTATGAGAATAGTCTCCTCAGTGACGACCGAAAGTGTCTTGGCAAATGTCGTATTGAAGCTTGATGGCTTTTGCACTCCAATGAGTTTCTTAGGATGTATAGGTCACATTATGGATGGATCTGGTCTGTGTGAAGTAATGGAACTTATTTATGCCGAGAATACTGTACCACACCTTCTAACAGGGAAAGTAGTTTCACATTCTATCAGAGCTCGTAATAATTGATTCAGCCCTTCATGGTTTCATAAAGCATGACATGTTTAAATCCAAAGACTTCAGAGGCTCTGAACAGTGCTTGTCACCAGAAGATGCAGCCTCTGAACCATACTTGTCAACAGAAGATGTTACAGTCTTGAAGAATGTCTGTGACAAAGTAAGGTCAGGCAAGATGGACGTATGCGATGCTTCCTTATTTCTTAATGCCAAGAAGGTTGTGCAACCACTTCTAATCAGAAAGCATCGTTTGGCTGATGCACGTATGGTAGCTCTGTGGCTGCAGTATATGGAGACGGTAGGACTGATGCAGAAATTTATTAGAGCAGAAAGGACTGGTAACTGAAGTTGCATAGTCAGACCTTATCCAAGATGCTTCCTTTTTTTTTTTTTTTTACAGCCGCTGGCCACAACAATTATACCAGTATACCTTTATCTCCAGAAAATGAATAAATTAGAAATCGCCAATCCATCAGTATTCTCAAGATTTGAAAATGGAATGCATGCGGTTAGAAGGTCTGACAGGTTTCAAGCAGGTCTGTCAGCAGACTTGGTCATTGAGCAGGTACTTATGCAAAGCCTGAAGACTACTGGTGGATCAATGAAAGGCAGAGGAAAAAGTTCAGCACTCTGTTTGGATATTATCTCATCCAGCTTGTTAGGAGGACAACTTATATTACTGGTGGAGAAGCAGATTAAAGTATCATATGTAGCAAGTGACCAACATAAGGAAAGAGGAGACTCCAGACAGGAAAGAGACTAAGGATGCTCAGATAGTACTTGAATATTTAACAGAAGCATCACTCTTTGAAGGTGATCACCATCTATGAAGTATAGCCACAGGAATGGCTGCATCAACAGGTGTAAATGCTGATATAGTCAAGGAAATTGGCAAGACGATAATAAAATTATTGGAAAGACTGCCAGAGATATTTCATTTAAATGCAAGGACAAAATTGTACAACTCGCTACAAAGCAAACACCTGGAGGGGTGATCAAACAATTGGACCTAACATTTCTGTTTCAGAGATTCCTCCTCACTGCCAAATCCAGCAACATTTCAGAAGAAGATTGCTTCAGGTACAATTGTGCTCACACCCAGCATCCTTGTTTGACAGCAGCTTCCTTTTCCAAAAACCAAATAAACCTGAATTTCTTCATGCTGTTCAAACCGTGTCAGGAAGAAAATACTATAATATGTAGGCTGGCAAGTGGAGTGACATTTGTGCTAGATGGTGGGGCTCTGCTACATAGGATCCAATAGACTGTGAACAAATCATATTCTGCAATCAATGAATGGTATTCTAACTATGTACAGAAATATTACCCGGGAGCTACAGTAGTGTTTGATGGATATACAAATGGACCCTTAATCAGACATGGCACATACCAGCAGAGCTAGAAGAGTTGGTTGAGAAATCATTTTCACTAACGAGATGCAGCTGAAGAACAAACAAGAATTCCTTTCATGCAAGTCAAATAAACAACGATTAATCAGTGTACTGACAACACATATGAAGTACAAGGGATTTAAAATAGTTCAAGCTAGTGGGAATGCTGATATTTTGATCATTTGAACAGCTGTCAAGCTAGCACAGTCCATTGATATCATCCTTGTAGGAGACAACACCAATTTGTTTATCCTGCTTTGTTTTCATGCCACGACAGCAAGCAAGACGTATTTCTCACCAAAGCCAAAGAAAGGAGGGGTACCAATGGCTTGGAACATCCAAAATGTTCAACAGCAACTTGGTGAAGAAATATCCAAACTGCTACTATTTGCACATGCCAACCTTGGTTGTGACAAGACTTTCAGGGTTTATGGACTTGGAAAAGGACTTAGTGTATGCAAATTGATGGTCAGTAGTGAATTTCAGGAACAAGCATTGTTGTTTCTTCACCAAGATGTTTCTCAGGCTACCACTGCTTCAGGCGGTGAAAGAGCTCTCCTGTACGGTGCCCGACCAGAAATAACAATGGATTGATATCGTCACCAGGTATTTTCCAAGGAAGTGGCTGCTACTACTACATCATTTGTTCGGCCTAAGCAAGTGCCTCCAACATTCGCTGCTACAAAATATCATAGCTTGAGGGTGTATTACCAGGTGCAGGTGTGGACTGGCAAGGACATTTCAAGCATGAATGCTAATGAGTAGGGATGGAAGGAACAAGATGGTATGTTGTACTTGACAGATCTTCCACCAGCTCCTACACAGTTCCTGAAAATAGCCAAGTACAGCTGCAAAGGCAGCTCTGACACCATGAAATGCAGCTGCAGAAAAGACAGACTTGAGTGCACAATTGTATGCAACGTGTGTAAAGTCAGAGACTGTTTCAATACTACGAAAGGAATTCTGATGGAGCCTGAAGATTAGGACAGTGAAGGATTTTTTTGTTTGCATCAATTTGTAATACTTAAGAGTATTTATTTATTTATTTGTGATTGTTGTAATGATAATAAAGTTACACAAAAAACACAAACCCAAGAATCAAGTTTCCTTATTAAAAATTTGAAAAGCTATTTGTTTTTTGTTTTTTTAAATGGACCCATTTGGTCTCACAGAAGTGGAGATATTACAATTTCAAGTGATTGTTATTAGTCAGTCATTTCCAATTACAAATCTGGTTGGTGTCGCAAAAATAATTTGTTTTGCAATTTTTTTCAAGTTAAAATTTATTTTTCCTGTACTATAAGCTCATGTTTCCATCTAAAAGCTTTGTTTTGTTTCAAAACACAAGCTGCCACTGCCACTACCCATGATTTTTTTTTAAAAAACAAACAACCCTGATTTCATTTTAATTTACTCTATGCATTAATATTTTGTATAGAGGCAGTTTCATTGTTCCATGGATGATTAGTTGGACTTCCTGTCCTATGCATCATCACTCACGTATAGTTCTGCAAGAGGGTGTTTGCCACCAGCAGCAGAGGATAACACGAATGCACAGGGGAAGTGGGATAGAAATGTATGGCTCAATGCCTTCTCTAACTGCTCCTGGGAATACAAAGAACATATAGGTCTCCTCTTCCGTAGAATTCTCCGGACCAGCTGAGCACCTGCTACCAACAGTCTAATACTGGCAAGCTGTGTCCCTTAAATTCCACACCCCTGAGATATACAAAAATCTTGTCAACAGTTTTTCTTTTGCTCAAGTTACTCATTGGCTCCTCTGATAGCTGCAGAACAAGTGTGCCAAGAACTGACTTCCTACAAGGCAGACTGATCCTTCAGAACTCTTCCCAAGGCCTTTTCTGTCCTTAAGAGGGCACCTCCTACAGCCACAGGCCCTTTTCACATGGGCTGCAGTGGGGGAGGGATGGTATGCGTGGTGGTGCAGGGGCGGCCGTTACACAGGCACACACCCATCTCTGCACATGGAGCAACTACCATTGTCACCAGTTGCTCCATGCGTGGAGAATGGGTGGAGGTATATGGCGCGCACACACCCCCCCCACCCCCCAGCCATGGCAGTCACACAGACAGCCCCCCCATGCCCAAGCAGCAGATCAGCATTGGGAGGTGGGGGGGAGGGAAGTCTCATGTGAAAAGGGCCATAGAGTCCCCAAGCTGGAAGGTGCCTCAAGGGTCGTTTAGTCCAGCCCCCTGCACCACCGGAGAACCTGCCACACCCCAAGTATCTGCACCAAAAAAAATCAATCCCGTAAGAAACAAACTATTAAGAAGTTTGCTGCAAGTAGAGACCAGGACCAACTAGAGCACACCAATGCCTGAAATAACAGGGAATACCTGTATACCTCTGACACAATGAATTAAAGCAACAGGTAAGTACATGGGAGAAAGAATTTTTAAAGCATCAGCAGCATAGTAGAGAAGTACTAAAACAAATGTTTATGTGTTCAGAGTAAAGACATTTTAAAAGTATTTTTAAATTATGTACTTTTATATTTTTCCTTTGTGGAAATCTAATGATGTTCCAGGTCTTTTATTCATAGGCAGAAGGAGAACAATTCATTCTTTTCAGAAGCAAAGGCAAAATCAGTTTTTCTACTTATAATTTTTATTTCTCCTTATATAGATTCACTGTTCTGGATGGAACTCAAAA
Organism: Sphenodon punctatus; assembly: GCA_003113815.1. Lineage (NCBI taxonomy): Eukaryota > Metazoa > Chordata > Lepidosauria > Sphenodontia > Sphenodontidae > Sphenodon > Sphenodon punctatus. Next base: position 12,630,208 of record QEPC01007158.1, read on the forward strand.
GCATCACTGAGAACTTTCTTAACTACTTTAATTTGCTATTTACTATTGTCCAGTTAAAAAACAAGTTAACTTTGTGGCAAGTTCTATTCCACCCTCACATCTCAAAGATGGCAAAAGGAATTTAGTTCAAACTTCCCAGAAAAATTCATCACCAGGCAGAGACCAAGCATAAATTTTCAGAAAGTTACAAACTTATAGAAGTAGAATTATGATGGGAACTGATTTGTAACCTTATCTATAGTGGGTAAGTCTGAACAGCAGCTATCACAAGCAGTTGCAATCTATCTTTCCAATTAAATGCAAGAAGGTAATGATTAAATCATCTCAATTTTAACAGGTAGGGATATGTCAAGAAACAAAGTTCCCAAAACAAGCAGTTGTACATTGTCTGGATTCCACTCTTGGAACACCAGTCTCGAGCACAACTCAACCCTCACAAAACTCAAGAAAAATAGCTTTGTGATTGGTCTTACCTCTGCTAAATATTTCCTGAACCTTCTGGTCACTGATCAACACATTGACAGAGTCCCTCAGTGCAGGCTGTTCCTGTAAAGTTGGGTTCTGACTGTCTGTTCCCATCTGTCAAAAATGAGCAAAAAAAGTTCTGAACGTAAAAAGGGAATAGTCTCCAGTAGATAAAAGAAAAGTGAGGGGGCATGACTTTACTTGCTTCTCTGTAGTGGGAATTTGTTATGGATAAAGGACAGCTAACCTCCAGGAAAGAGTAAAAACAAACAAGTTCTCAATGTCACAAATTATCATGACCAATAACTCCTACAGCAGCAATATCTTGGGGGCATATGTAATGGTATGCAGCACTCAACAGCAATGTCTCCAACCTGCACTTGGGCCCTGATCCACAAGGCACCCAAAGCAGCATGCTTTATTTTAATCCCATTGACCGTAATGGCACTACTCATGTGCTTAAGATTAAGAACATGTTAAGTACTTTCCTAATCAGAGTCAGCGTGCAATACATGGCAGGACTGAGCTCTTAAAGCTAGTTATGAGCTAAAACTTTGAGTAGATCTTCATGTCAAAATCAGGTGTTTTATGAGAGCAGTCAAACAGGACACTCAAATACTTATGGAAACCCATCACATTTGGAAAGAATCATCTCACAGTATAGCAAGAAGTGGAATCTACGTTCTTAGTTTGAGAGCACCTCTAAAGTACCTGGAAAAGACGTAATCCACTGGCATCGGACAGGAATCTCAAGTCTCTATCCACAAGAAACTCCACTGGAACCACAGAGCCTAAGCCCAGCTTATCAACCAAAGGAGTGAAGGTCTGTAAAGACAAGAACTAGAATGAGGGTCTGGAAAGAGACTGGGAAGAAACACAGTCATGGGCTCTTCAACAGGTTTCAGATTCTCACAGCATCAATTAGTCATAAGACACATTATAAAGAAACTTGCCAATTAAAAATCACTTTTTAGAGGTAAAGCATAAATATTACTGCCTCTCTGATATCTCCACCTGGATGTCCCGACGTCAACTCAAGCTCAACATGGCCAAGACCAAACTCCTCATTTTTCCTCCCTCCCCTTCCTCTCCCTCTAACCTGACCATCTGCATTGATGGGGTTACCATCCATCCTGTTCTCCAAGTCCGCAGCTTGGGCTTCATCTTTGACACACACCTCTCTTTTAAACCTTATATTAACTCTGTGGCCAAATCCTGCCGATTTGCTCTCCACAATATTGCCCACATCCGCCCCTTTCTCTCTATCTCCTCGGCCAAAATCCTTGTTCATGCCATGGTTAT
>QEPC01007158.1:12639565-12683277 GCA_003113815.1 Sphenodon punctatus
GCTTTTCTAAACATAGGATTCTGAAACTATCAGCCAGATATAGAAAGGTTGGAAATCATGTGAATTCAAACAACCCAAACTTTGCCCCTATAGGTTATCAGGCTTCCATCACATAACTGTATTGTACAAAGAGTTTTAAATGAGACCTGAAAAAAACTTGAACCGACCGAAACCCTTTAAGTTAGACTTCAATAACTTGCTTGGGTAGTTAAGGAACTCTGGTACACATAGCTTTGTCATTATACAGAGGGAAAAATAGTTCCTCTTCCATCCTGTATTCCTGGCATGGTAATTTAGCATCAAGCCCTTTAACTATTTGCACCTTAAATATGGTACTAAGTATGAATAGTAAGTTTCAGAGTACACCCCCACCAACCAATGAAACCTTGTACGTCTCTTAGTAAATTCTCCTAAGCTTTTTAATCACTGAACATAATTTTAAACAATTCAGCAGCATGTGTCCCCGTTTTCAATGGTTTTGAAGATAGAATTATTCAATATTCTAAAAACCTACAGTTTAAGAACACAGTTAAGGCTCTTCTCATTCTACTCATAATTTTTTTAAAAAAAGATTAAACTGTACATTAAGACATCTTCCATCAACTCTCTACCACCTACTTTCCCCCCTATTTTTCTATCTATAATAGCCACACACAAAAAAGCAACAATAAAATTCAGAAAAAAACAAGCAACAAGAAGATTCAGATTTAAGTATCATGTAGTAAAATTTCTATAACCAATATCAAATTTATATATTCTTCTATATCAATTTAAAAATGCATATAATATACTTTTTTTGTTATAGTATTATTCGTTTCATAAAGTTTTCTTACAAATGCAATTTTACTACATAATAGTTAAATACATATCTTGTTAGTTGCCTTTTTTAAATCTGTTATAGATAAGGTAGAAGAAGAATGTGAGTGAATAGCAAAGTTGCTGATGTTGCATTATGTTACAGATGGAAGAAAGTAGAAGATGTGAGACAATGGAAGGTAGGGAAAAGTAGGTGGTGCAGAGCTGATGGAAGATGTCAATGTACAGATTCCTTTCTTCTGTTTTTAAATTATGAGTAGAATGAGAAGAGCCTTAATTGTGTTCTTAAACTATAGGTTCAGAATATAGACTTTTCTTGGTTTTTGAAAATTAATAGAAGAAAACTGGAGTTGAAGTATGTATAATAGGTATAAAATCTATTAAGAAAGGAGATACTGCTGTCAGTCGGGTGGATCGCGGGAGAGGGGAGCCTGGGAAGCGCACACATCCCTTTCCCAGGCTCCCACCCCCAAGATCAGGCTTGCTGCTCCCCCCTGCTCAACCCCCAGGGTCCCACAAGTACCCTTCTAGACAAGCTGTGCTCCCAGCCTGGCTTTAATCTGTCCAAGCTCCAACAAGCGGAGCCTCAGCTGCCTTATCTTTCCTCAAACTGGGTGCTCAGAATCCCATGTTGGTGGGGCCCAGCCAGGGCTCCTGCCACTGGCCACACTCAAGCCCCCAGATCAGGGAAAGTATCTCCTGGTGCTGACTCCAATGCTCTTGGTGCTCCAGAGTCACCCAGCTGCTTTCCCTGGTTGTCGTGTTAATTTCAGGTCAGTTCACATCACTATAAATTTCAGGTCAATTTCACATCGGGCTGCAGCATTCCCCTCACAGCCCTCCAGCAGCTGTTGCACTTCTGCAGCCCTCTCCTCTGCCTGGCCGCTCTTCTCTGGCCCTCTGGATGAACTGAGGGCTGGAGAAGATGAGGCAGCCAGAGGAGACAGCTGCAGAGTGGAATGGCTGCTGGAGGGCTTCAAGAAGGGAATGCTGCAGTCCAACGTGAAGTTGACCTGAAATTAATAAGCCAGCCAAGAGAAGCAGCTTGGCAGCTGCAGAGCAACAAGAGCCTTAGAGATAGCACCGCGAGATACTCATCGAGATGGGGCTCGAGTGTAGCCTACAGCAGGAGCCCGGTCTGAACCCTGGCAATGTGGGACACCAAGATGGATCAGGGGAGAGGGGGCCCTGGAAAGAACGTATGCCCTCTTCCCAGGTTTCTACACTAAAAGAACAGCACATGCGTGAAATAACTCCTATCTTCATAGACTAAAATGGGACTTTGTGAACATTCTAACAAAAGCTAGAGCATGAATTGTAATAAAATAAACAGAAGCACAAAATGGGGACTATACTTAAATTTTCTAGAGTACTTAGAACTCTAAAAACAACCTGGTAAATTTCCTACCCTGCTCAACAGTTTTGGTGGCAAACCAGAAGTAAATGCACAAAACTAGATACTCTTTAAAAGTTTATATCTTATGACTCAGTCATCCGATCTTCCCAAACTTTTACTATCTCAAAACCACCAACATACTAATGGTGTATGTCAAATCTGAAACACATACCATCTATAATCCCCATTTTACAGGACATCAAAATATTCCTCCTTATAACAGAAAGCTGTACTTGCCTTAACTAATGAGTGTTATAGATTTTAAGTAGCTATATCCAGGTTTTTCCATGTTTCCTAACCATAGGGTTGACATTTTATCTTCAATTTGTAAGTTACAGCATCAGAGTAAAAATAACTAGAACTGGTCTCTTATCTCTTAAGAATCCCCATTGCCAAAAATAGGAATGATTACCTGACATTTACGATAAAAAGGTCAACTAATTTCAGATTCTGCAACTGTCCAAGATGTCTCCTTACTGAAATACTTATGTTGTACAACTATTTTAAAAATAATACATTGTTTTCACCTGTTGTCTTGACCCAAACAAGTGACAGGAACAGAACAAAGGAGATGGAACAGAGGAGAGGGGCAAGGGTAACGCTGACTTTACAGAAGGGTAAAGTTACAGCTGTCTGGGTGACAACTTCAAGTTTTGACTTTCTTCCCATGTCCAGGAATTTAAAAGGGGGACGTGTCTGTAGGCAGCTGATGGCTTTCGTTGCAAGAAAGTGACTTTTACCTGGCTGTGAAAGAGCCTCCACTCAATTCATAGAAGTGCCCAGAGGATCCTGCATTCCCACCATTGCTGACAATGGTGGGAATGGTCCATCAGGCCCAGTACCCTGTCTCTGACAGTAGCCACCTACAATAGCTCAAGAGTGCAAGTACAGGTCATGGAGGTATGACCTATATCTCCTGCTAACCATTCCCAACTACTGGTAGCCAGGGATTTCAGTTGCAACTAGTACCCTGGGCCCTTCGGATTTGCCCCATGTGTTCTCTGGGGGAAGTAGACACCATAGAACATATGATATTCCGCTGCCCGGCCTTAGTGGGACCCAGATGTAAATACTTGGGGAGGCTGGGGCCGTGGCAAGACCTCGCTGCTAAAGGCTTACAGTGGCTCCTCAATCCGGAGGACACTACCCAAGCGAGGACTGTGGCATGGTTCGCTCTGGCTAGCCAAGGCATTCGTAGCCCCTATTTTACCCGCCCATAGCATCTGCTGGAATGCCCACACACTCGGGGCGGTTGGCCCGCTTATAGAAGACTAATGGATGGTGCAGGGGCTATGCTCTACCCCAAGTAGTTGAATTCGTCCCCCTTTTTTTTCCCCTGCGGGGTGAGGAGATAAATAGGAACAGTCGGTGGTCTTCTGTCCACCCTATTTTAAACTTCTACGGCGGAGCTATTTGTATTTTGTGAACGACAATAACCACAATTGTATATCTGCTGTATTTTAATTTATTTATTTATTTGAATGTGTTTGTTTGGTACAAGATTGTTATAGCCTAGGAGGCAAACAATAAAAAGTTTTGAAGTTTTGTCCCAACTAGTAAGCATTTATGGCTCTAAGAATTTATCTAGTTTCCATTTGAAGCTAGTTATGGTGCTGGTTTTCACTATGTCCTCTGGCAACAAGTTCCACAACTGTATTATGCACTGAGTGAAAAAGTAAACTCTTCTCCCTTACTTTATTTTACACAATTGTTTAATTTTCAATTTTAAGAAGGGGCTGGGATATCCATGTTTGGAGGGTTGGGGCATCACAACCCCTTTGGGGGGGGGAGGAGGGTTACAGGCAAGGAAGGAGCAGGGGTTTGCCAAGGCTCATTGTGTATGAACAGGGGTGGGGGAGGGAGAAATTATCTGAGGGAATACGGGGTAGTGGAACTGTGAGGATGATTGGGATTGCATTACAAGATTGTTTTATTTTTTTTTGTGAAATGAGGTAAGGGAGGATGAGCATGAAGGTTTTCTATGTTTATGTTTGCATTTTACTGTAAGCCGCCTGCATTCTCTTTGGAGAAGGTGGGGTACAGATCAACTGTAACAACAATAAGGTTGGACTAGATGACCTTTGATGTCCCTTCCAACCCAATGATTCTATAAACTAACAGGGAAGACAACGAAAGTATGGTTTTCAGTGAGACTGTTAAAAGCACAATGTTAATCAAGTGAAAATGTAAAAGAATCATCTTCTCTTTACTTTCCTTGTAATCCTCTTGGGCCTTTTAGTCCTTCGCGGCCTGGGCCCTACTTATCTGTGGGACCGCCTCACTCCCCGTGTGCCTGTGCGACCTTTGAGATCGTCCGTGAGAGTCTTTTTGGAGGTTCCCCGGGCAAGGCGGGTGGCCACCGAAGTTAGATCTTTTTCTGTGGCTGCCCCTGTGCAGTGGAATTCGCTCCCGGAGGAGGCTCAGTTGGCCCCCACTCTCCTGTAATTTTGACATTTACGTAAGACCTGGTTGTTCCGCCAGGCCTTTGGCAAGAAGTAGGGGTTGGGTGGGTGGGAGGGAGTTTTCTTCCCCTGCATAATGTGGGATTTTTAACTGTTTTAAATGTTTTATTGTTTTTTATATTTGTTGTTCGCTGCCCCGGGCTGCCCTGTGGGCAGGAGGGGCAGGATAAATTTTTTAATATAAATATATAAGTAAAATAAAAACAAAACAAAAAACACCACACACATTTATAACACCCCAGCATATAATGGGCACTAACAATCAATAATATATTAACATTACAATAAGTACAAAATATTGGAACAAAAAACTGCTTTTCAGATTTTTTTATTTTTTTTTTGCCTAAAAATTTCTTTAGATGAACAACAGATGACAGTGGGCCATAAACTCCTAATGGCCTATTAAGTGCTTGTTTGTGATCTGCGGAGAGATGGATTGTCACATATCAACTGTTTTCCTTGTTTCTCCTTCATAAATAGTATTAAAATCCAAATAAGTGTACAAAATACTTTCCCAGGTGCCAACATGTTTTTTGTAAAGGGAATTCATAACTCACTAATCTATTAAAATTCTTTGAGGGTGTCAACAAGCATGTGGATAAGAGATCCAATCAATAGTGTACTTGGATTTTCAGAAAGCATTTGACAAGGTTTCTCATCAAAGACTAAAAAAACTGAATGGTCATAGAATGAGGGGAAAGGGCCTCTCATGGATCAGTAATTAGTTAAAAGATAGGAAACAAAGAGTAAGAACATACAAAGTGTCATTACTTGGGTCAGACGAATGGTCCATCTAGCCCAGCATTCTGTCTCCAGCACTGGCCAGCCTCAGTTGCCTCAGGGGAGTCCACAGCAGGTTACAGTGAGATAATTCATTTCTTGCCATGCTCCCCGTTCCTGAAAATGAAAGTCTCATTCCCCTGACTGATCTAACTAGTTGCCATTTATGGACCCGGCTTCCAAAAAGACTGTTTGAAGCCAGTTATGCTATGGATTGCACACCTTCCTCTAGCAAAGAGTTCTACAGATTTATTGTGCATTGTGTGAAGCACTTTTATTTTAAATCTACTGGCTGTTAATTTCATGGAGTGACACCCCCCACCCCCCCGTTCATCCTACTTGTAAATTTCTATCATATCCCTGCTCGGCCATCTCTTCTCAAACCTGAGGAGCTCTACCTATTGAAACTTTCCTCATACAGAAGCAGCTCCATGCTTTGAATTTTTTTTTCTTTTTCTTTTGCCCTTCTATGCACCTTTGCCAGTTCTGCTATGTCCTTTTTGAGATGGTGTAACCAGAACTGGGCACAGTATTCCAGATGTGGTTGCACCATAGATTTATATAGTGGCATTATATTTTCCATTTTGTTTTCCATCCCCTTCCAAATTATCCCTAACATGCTGCTTGCTTTTTTGACCACTACTGTATATTGAGCCAATGATGTCAATCAACCACGACTCCCAAGGTTTTTTACCTGAATAGTGACACCTAATTTTGAACCTGGCATTGTGTACGCATGATCAGGGTTATTTTTTCTTATGTGCATCATCTTGCACTTATCAACACTGAATTTCATCTGCCATTTTTTGCCCATTCTTCTAGTCATGCTAGATCCCTTTGTAACTCTTCACAGTCCACCCTTGGTCTTTCTTAACCATCTTGAATAACTTTGTCTCATCTGCAAATTTGGCCACTTCACTCCCTTTTCCAAATCATCACCTGCTGGATCGGTCCCTGCTTGAGGTCCCCTGAGTCTTCCAGGAGGGCAACATAGGGGAGGTCATTCTTGGTGGCCACACCACAGCTGTGGAACCCCCTTTCAGTCAAGGCTCGGCTGGCCCCGGATCTCCCCTCCTTTCGAAGAAATTGTAAAACCTGGCTGTTCCGCCAGGCATTTGGTGGGGGAGAGGGTTGATGGGTAGGGGGTGAAGGGATTGTTTTTTCTACTTCCTCCTTTATGATTGATTTAATTGTTTTTATTGTTGTAAGCTTCCCCGAGCTGCCTGTGGCAGGANTGGTGGGGTTGGGATGTGATATTTTTCCTCCTTGTATGTGTTGTTTTAGCTTTGATATTTTTAGTGTTTGTAAGCCCCCCTGAGCTGCCTATGGCAGGAGAGACGGGGTAGCAATTTTTAATAAATAAATAAATACAAATATGTTAACCACAAGTCCCAGTACAGACTCCCAAAGTAACCTGCTGTTTACTTCTCTCCATTTTGAAAACTGACCTTTTATTTCTATCTTTTGTTTCCTATCTTTTACTGGTCCATGTCAGAACTCGACCCCTTATCCAATGACTACTCATTTTTTTCATTAGTCTTCATTAGGCGACTTTGTCAAAGGCCCTCTGAAAATGTAAGTAAGTTACAGTGACTGGGTCATCCTTATCCACATGCTTGTTGACACCCTCATAGAATCCCAAGAGATTAGTTAGGCATGGCTACACCTTGCAAAAGAAGCAACAACTAACTGCAACAAAATTATGGTAAGACAGAGTTCTTTTAATGCGGGCAAAAATGCCCTAAAGCATAAAAGAAATGCAGCCAAACAAGAAGAAATCACGTGACAATTCGAGTTAGGAAAAAGAATGTTTAGAGTACCCTTATAAAGATGTAAATGCTGTATAAGGAAACATGCTACTGGAAAAGTCTTTTGTTATAGCGGGAGGAAGATCCCGTAGATATTTTCACCCGATGTTTTTCTACATACCTTCCTCAGGGGTCTCTACAGAATTGACAGGATATTTCCTCAATATCAAGACTCAGTAGTCTTCACAAAATTTACAGGATATTTCCTTGGTACCAGCACCAGCCTCACAATACACATTCAAGATTGATAGTCACAGTGACAGATAGTATGTTACTATCTTCTTAACAGGAAGGAATACATTCCCTCCAATAGGCCTACGGGAAGCTGCCCTATAAGGGTAAAAAGTCTTTTAACTCAAGGTTTATCAGGGAAACAAACCGTATTTTGCTTTTTTCCAGGCCAACAGACTAACTTGCTTCCCTACTACAGTAACTGGTTGCAGTTAGTTGTTGCTTCAGTTGTAGTTTATACTGCACCATTCAGCCTTTTGGGCTTGTTTGTTCACCTTGCAAAAACCATGCTGATTCTTCCCCTTCATGTCATATTTGTCAATGTGCTAAACAATGTCCTCCCTCCCCCCTTTTTCTTTTTTTACCACAATGGTCTCCACCAATTTGTCCAGTACTAATGCCAAGCTTACCAGTCTGCAGTGATGTGGGTTTTCTGAAAAAATTGGAATTGGAAAGTTTCCCCATGTAAATGTTCTTACTTGCATTAACATTAATTTGCATAAAATTTGCATTAGAAAATTTTGAACTGGAACATCTTCCTGTGCAAAATTTCATATAGCCCTGGAGTTTCTGCAGAAAAATTTGGTAGTAGAAAATTTTCCACCACACATCAATGCCGGTCTGTTATTTCCAGGGTCACTTCTGGAGCCCTTTTAAAAAATTGGTATTAACTAACTACCCTCTCTAGTCCTTGGGTACAAAGGCAGATTTGATTGCATATCATCAGTAGCAGTTCTACAATTTCATATTTAAGTTCTTTCAGAACTCTTGGGTACATACCATCTGGTCCTGGTGATTTGTTACGGTTTAGTTTATCAGTTTGTTCTAAACCTTCTTATAGCATTACTTCAATTTACAACAGTTCTTCAGATTCCTCATATACAAAGAATATTTCCAATGTAGGCATCTCCCACAACATCCTCTGCAGTGAAGACCGATGCAAAGAATTCACTGAGCCTCTCTGTAATGGCCATATCCTAAGAAGTTTGCTAGTGAGTCAGTTTGGGCCACTGGATGATCAGGAGCTTACTCCTGATCATGATAATATGCATGATAATATGCAACCTCTCTAAAATCTGCCTCTGAACCCAAGGACTGGAGGATAATTAATGCAATGCCAATTTTTAAAAAGGGCTGCAGAGGTGACCCTGGAAATGACAGACCGGGTAAGCTAGACATCAGTACCAGACAAATTGGTGGAGGCCATTGTGGTAAAGTTATTTTTTTTAAATAATAATAATAATAATAATAATAATAATAAAGAAGGGTTGTTCAGCACATTGACTTAACTAAGCAAGTTTCTTAGGATAAGGTCATTGCAGAGAGGCCCAATGAATTCTTTGCATTAGTCTTCACTGCAGAGGATGTTGGGGAGATGCCTATACCTCATATGGAAGCAGCTCCATGCTTTGATCTTTTTATTTATTCTTTGGCCATTGTAAGCCATTGCAGAGAGGGCACCCATTTTACTCCCTGATCATCCAGTGGCACAACCAACTCTCTAGCAAGTTTCTTCTGATATACTTGAAGACATTTTTGCTATTAGATTTAGCACTTTTAGCAAGTTGCTCCTCAAAATTTCTCTTGGCCTGTTGGATTTGGGATTTATACTTTGCTTGCCAACACTTATGTTCCTTACTGTTATCATTTGGACAAGCTTTCCATTTTTAAAGACGACTTCCTTTTGGGTCCAATAGCCTTCGTTAGTAAGAATAAATGTTTAGTTTTTACAGTAGTACAAACTTAGCATCAGGATGCCTCAGGGGTCTGTACTGGGACCAGCACTGTTTAATATATTCGTAACGTGATGGAAAAGATGTTGAAGAGAGAAGTGGCCAGGTATGCTGACGACACAACAATATTCAAGATAATTAAGTCCAAAACAGACTGCTAAGAGATTCAAAAGAATCTCATATGACTGACCAGATGAAATTTAATGCTAATATGTGCAAAGTAATGCACATAGGAAAAAAATATCCTATCTACAGAAAGATCTTGGAGTCCATGTGGATAGTTCATTAAATATCAGCTCAACAGACTTTTACTTTTCCTGAGCACTCTTTATACAATTTTGAAGAGTTTCTGGGCTTCTGAAGCAGTCGTTATTTACATAGAAAGACAAGAACATGAGAACTGTCATGCTCAGTCAGACGAATGGGCCCAAATCCAGCATCCTGTCTCAAGGTACAGTTGCAAAGTACGCATCAGGTCATAACAGAGTGATCCATTTCCTGCTAGTCACTCCCAACCTCAAAGGCATCCAGTAACTGTCGATGTGGGGAGGGATGCGCAAACACAGGAACGGGGGCTGGGCAGGAGCACTATAGGGCTTCCAAAAATCTGGGGAAGTACTTCCCCCATGCCCCCCCCCCCAAGTTGCCCATGCCCAACCCTCAAGAGTCCGATGTCTTATCCCTTGATCAACTTAATAGCTACTTATGGGACTTATCCTCCAGGTACTAACCCACTCTTTTTAATAATCCACTTATGCTATTGGCTTTCACAACAACTTTTGGCAAGAAGCTCCACAGGTTAACAACGTGTTGAATGAAAAACACATGCATTTGTTTTAAACTTGTTGCCAGTTAATTTAATCAGGTATCCCCTAATTCTTTGTTGTTGTTTTTAAAGGGTACACAACAGCTCCGTAGTTACTTGTTCTACACCACTCATGATTTTGCATTTTCTAGTTGCTTCAAAACTGACTTCATCTTAAAAAGGTCATTTTACCCCTCCTCCCACCTAAAAATAAGCCAGGACAAGACATATTGTCCCAACCTTCCCTGCACACAATAAAATGAGACAGTTATAAATAGGAAGAGAGGGGAGGGAAGAAGCCAAGCATGGTCATATCTAGATGTCCGTATAAACAAACAAATAATAAAAAGGCTCCCTCTCATTCTCTATGTTTCTAGGAGATAAGGCTCCAGTAACAGAGCTCTGTTTTCTTATCTCCATTCCAAGTTCTAAACTCTTGGGGAAGGGGGGGGGGGGGGGGGGGTGGGGGGTGTACTCCTAAGTATCATTTATACTATTCAACAAAACTCAACCCTTTTCTAACAAGAACTGTGCTATCATACTTAAGCAAGCAGAAAGATTCAACGTACAGGCACATTCGCATTACTTTTCACACACAAATATCGTAGTTGCATATTTCTGGGCGAGAGCAGTCACTTATATCACGACTGCTCCTTATGTTTATCACCCCTGGGAACACAGTGTGCAAGGCTTGAGGGAGACCCTGATGCCAGTTTATGGAAGCGTGGGCTCAGGTGACAGGGCCCGGGGCTTAATGCTATTTAGTGTTGATTGTTCTTTAACCGCAACACCTGAAATCTGAAACCAAAGACCACCGACCTCAAGCCTACACCGCGAGCTAGCTGGGCGCAGCACCTCCCACCAGGAGCGATGGTAATCTCCTGGGCCTGCCGGCCTGCTCCCCGTACTGCTGTCGGGCCGGGTAACCTGGAAACAGGCCGAGCTCCCAGACGGAAGTGTTAAGACCCCTGCCCCACCCTTGCGAGGTTCCCGGCCTGGAGCAGCGCTCGCGCGGAGGAGGGGCGGAGCAGGTTCGGCCCCCGCACGGCCTTTGGGTGTAAACACCGGCCCCTCCCCCCGCAGCCCAAGCTACAGCTACCCCTCCCCCCGACCGCTCCGGCCCTGCACTCCGCAGGCCTCACCGCCAGGTCCTGGGGCACCGCTCCGCTCATGGCCCGCACGGTCCCGCTCCGCCAGGCCCGGGAGGGCAGCGCAGTCCCCGATTCCATGTCTGCCGCCTCGTCCTCCCCAGACCCCGCCGCCAGCAGCAGCAGGAGTCGCTTCCCCACTGGGGAGGCCGCTGCGTCCGCCATCCCCGCAGGGCAAAAGCCTCCGCAGCCTCCTCGAGCCCAACGGTCACCACCAACACCGAGCGAGTCAGCGACAGCCCCGCGGTGGGCCTCCGAGCACCGCCCGCGCCGATCCCAGCATGCACTGCACTACTCCTCCTACCCAGCATGCACCGCGCTGGGCCCTCCCTGTCCCTACAATCCCAGCGTGCACTTCTCCAGGCTCTCCCGCACCCAGCATGCACCACGGCAGATTCTGGTTCTCTGCGTCGGATGCCCTCCCTTTTCCCTAAGAGACAGGTGGAGCAGTCTTTATCCAACCCACAGCAAGAGGCGCTTCAGCCCATGCTCTTCATTCACTGCCCTAGAGAGATGAGGGAGGGGGTTGAGACCTGCACTGCTGAGGCTTACGGCAAGGCACAACTCTCCATTCAAAAAGTCAGTGACAAAATTCCCATTGCTATAACAGTGGAGGCCTGTGGCTTTAATGAAACTCTAAAGGAAGAGGAGCCTGGTCAATTTCAAAATCTCTAATTCAGTAGAGGCTGGCCTGCATCATGTTCGCCTTACAGCTGACAACGCGATTTCCTGTCCTGCTCTTTCAGTTATCAGGCAGGAAGCATTGGATAGACGGTTTTAAACTGACCATGCGCCTCTTTCCCTTGTCATTTCCCTAACCCTGAGCCATTGGGGCAGGATGATGTAGGCATTCATTAAGGCAGGTTTCTGGTTTAGTGCGTGTTCATTCAGTTGGTGGGCCATGTGATTTGCTGTGACGTTATAATGGTGCTTTCCTTTCCTTACATGTTTACTGAATGGACATATTGTTGCAGATGATTTCTAGCCACAATGTGTCATATCAGTCTTAATTAAAATCTGTGAAGTTTTCCAGCATTTGCCTGTAGGGAGATCGTTTTTTTTCCTAGTTCATCTCTGTTCAGCACTCTTGACAGTCATCCACCTTGCTCACAACTTTGACCATGTTCAGCCCCTCCTCTCTGCTCTACACTGGCTCCCTCTACAGCAATGTATTCAACACAAGCGCCTGCTCTTCCTCTTCAAGGCCTCACTCCGCCATCCCTTTCTGCTGTTGTATTCTGCCAATTCCTGCCCAGGAAATCACTCCTTCTCTGCCCCCACCTCACCTGCTTATGACTCCCTGCTCCATCTTTGCCCTGCTCTCTTGCTGTACCTTCCTCCCTGGGTACATTTGTTCTACTCCCAATGTTCAAATCCCTCCTGAAAGCCTACCTCTTCCATCAAACTTTCCCTAGCTCATCATGAGTGAAATTGCATCCTCCTCCTGCCCAGATCTCTTCCCTGTAACTAAGTTAACCACATGCACCTGTATCTTTTCACACTCATAAATGTATCCTGGTCTCTCCTACTGTTCCTCTCCCACTTCCTTGTGTCTTAGATTGTAAGCCCTTTTCAGTAGCGACCTGTCTGTAACTACTGACTGTACAGTGCTAGGTACATCACTGGTGCTATATAAATAATAAAAATATAATATTTCCTACAAAAGGACTGAATTCAAACTTCTCCGTGCATCATTTATACAGGCTTGCAGGTTCTGGCAGCAAGCCACGTATATGGTTTTCTTTGCAGATGTTCAGATGGCCTTCAAAACCTGATTATAATTTTCATCCAAACATGTTATCTGCTCCAGGGCTGCACTGTGAACTTTTACACAGTCTCTCTAGTCTACCATTTTAGAGCTGAAACAATAGTGGAATGACACAGTTCTCATGGTTATAGCTACACTAAGCCAGATGCAAAAGGGTCAATGTTGAAAGTGTGGAACAAGATCCAAAACAGTTTTATTACAAAATTTTGCTAATTTATTGCTGATGAATATGAGCTGTACTTCCATCAAATACTATTGACAAAGAGGAATCATGCATTAGGTGAAGATGTTAAGTGCACAAATTTCAACTAGTTCACCATTCCTGTTAGTTTTGTTGTACCCCCACAGTACACTGTGGCAACTCACCAATAAGCAGCCAATGGTCTGTAAAAGCAACAATTTCACCTGGTGGTTTAGAGAAGGCTGTAACAGACTTTACTTAGATCAGCTGACAGGAATCCTATGTTACTAATAAGTGACATATTGATGATGATACCATATGAGTAGTTATAGCAGGGGATGCATCACCCACAAATTCCCATCTCTTCTAATTCTAGAGATACAGTGGTAGAGCTTATTTGGGTTAGTCTTACAGAGAAGGAGGCTGTTATAGCCCTGGCAACCTATGTGTTGCTGGCCTCCAAGAAAAGATCCATTATCAATGCTAAATTGAATAGTTACACAATATAGGAGTGCTTACTATGGTTAAAGCCTTTCTTATAGGGAAGTATAATAATTAAGGAAATAGTGATTAGGTGTATGCCTTGTTGCAATCAATTTATTTGGCAAGATATCTAATGTTTGTATTATAAATATGTGGCTATTTGACTGCACAAGTTGTATGAAGTGGCGTGATAACTCAAATGATTTGTTATCGTAAGGTGCAGTTCAATGAAGGCCGAACTTAGGCTTAAGGGGGAGGTTTAGCTGGGATAACCGCTGTACAGTCTTAGGTAGTCTTAGTTCCATGCCTTCATTCGGTCCCTAAAGGTCATAAGTTATAGTAGTCATAATGTTTATGGTCTAGATTTTAGAGATCGGAAAGTTGCTACGGCTTACCCTGCTATATTGTAGCATTGTATTTTATTTTGTTTGTTGTTATGGTTGTCTGTTTCATTGTTTTGTATGGGCTATGGCGAGAGTTAGTGCCATGAATAAATTACAATTACAATTATTATTTGGGTTAGCAGTGTCACGGGTGGGTGACAAGCATTCCCCACAAATTTTAGCCCAAAATTACTCCCATGATACCACCAGCCTTATCAATATGTGGGAAGCCAACCCAATCAAACCTCATGTGCGTACCTTCCACCTGAAGAATACAAATGCCAAAAGAGAACTCAGCATCACTTGGAATGGTATGACACCTGTTTAATGTTTAAAACTTACTTGGCTGAGCTGGATTCTCAAATTATTCTTGATGTATACACCACATAAGAAAAAAATCAGGATGAAAGTGAGCTCAATGTAGCAGAATTCAGTAATCCACACTAAATGGAGGTTACCTCCTAGTAACTCAGTTCTTTAAGAGAGCTCTGCCTATTCTCACTCTTGGGATCGCTGCCTGCTCTGCAGGCATCAGGTGACCTTGATGCCATCAACAATTTCCAGAAAACCTGGAAAATTCCAGAACATGAGGAGGGCTCCAACCCCCCTCCCATCCCGCTAAAAACGCAGGCTCAGAATCACACGAGAACGGGATTCTATAAGGGGGGAGGGAGCCCTCACTGTCTCAGTTTCTCCCAACTGCCTCCCCGGGGAGAGATATTATCCAAGACAGAAGGGAAGGAGAGTGGGTCGTAAGGATACGCAGCGCTCTCTCAAAGAACTGAGTTACTGGTAAGTAACCTCCATTTAGTGTGGATGACTGAATTCTGCTACATTATGAGCTACTTTCATCCTCGATCTGTTGGGGATGTGCATGGAGTAGGACCAGTACCGGTTCAGCTGTGTGAGCTATCTGAGCTGCTGGTACAACAATAAGTTGTTGTTGTGGAGCTGCTTCTGCTAGAGGGGATGGAGCAGAAGCATTTAAATCCTGGCTGTTTTGGTATAATGTGCCACGCCTGAGATGGTCAGGCGGAGCCCGGGGGACTACCCCCGCAGACTAGAGGCACTGACACTCACAACTGTTATGTCTGTATGTAGTTGAAGAAAGTCTAATGGTTGTGGGATTTTTTTTTTAAACTGACAGGCAATGCTGACAAGCGTGAAGATCTTCCCAACGTGGACGTGGTTGGAAGGAACTGAGGTGGTGAGGGCTCCTACCCCCCTACTTATAGAATCCCATTCTCGTGCGATCCTGAGCCCGCACTTTTAGCGGGATGGGCAGCGGAGGGTCAGAGCCCTCATCATTGTCTAGATCTTTCCAGGTATTCTATCTGGAAAGATAGAATATCTGATGCTGTCAGTAGTTACTGACAGCATCAAGGTCTCTCGGTGCCTGCAGAGCAGGAAGTGATCCCAAGAGTGAGAATTGCGAAGATCCTCGAAGAACCACCTCCATTTCTTCTTCAAGGATCTCCGCGATTTTCACTCTTGGGAGAGTAAATAGCAGTTCATATCACCTACCTAAAGGAGGTAGAAGTTGAGGAGAGTCAGTCAAAAAGTGATTGCAGAACTGCTCTTCCCACTATTGTGTCTGATCTTGCCGCTACGTCAAAAGAATAATGTTTTGCAAATGTGTGAAGAGAGGACCACATAGCAGCTTTACAGATGTCAACAATCGGGACATTTCTGAAGTTAGCCAGGGTAGCGGCCACTGCCCTAGTCGAGAGGGCTCGAAGATCAGCAGGTGGCATCTTCCCAACCTGTTAACATCTCTGAATACATAGAAGAATCCATTTAAAGATCACCTCTCAGAGACTCTCGACTCCAAGACATTGTCCCCCATAGGAGATGAAGAGGGCATCAGACACTCTGATGTGCTTTGTCCTTTCGACATAAAGAGCCCTTTTTACATCCAATGTATGCAGCGTTTGTTCCATACGGGATGCATGGGGTCTAGGAAAAAAGACTGATACAGAAATAGTATGAGATAGAAGGGAGAAACAACCTTCAGTATGAAGACCAGGTCCGTTCTAAGATGGACCTTATCTTTTCAAAAATTGGAGGTAGGGAGGGGAGGCTCTGAGTGTCACTAATTCACTAACCCTTCGAGCTGATGTAAGGGCAACCAACAAGACAGTCTTTATAGATAGATTCTCCATAGAACAGAAAGTCATTGGTTCAAATGGGGGACCCATTAATTTTGATAGGACTAAGTTAACATCCCATTGGGGAACTGGGTGGGAAATAGGTGGGACTGTATTAGATAGATTTTTCCAGAAGGTCCTTGGCAAAGGGTGAGAACACAGATAATTGTTTTCCATAGGTCTAAGACGAGAAGGCAAAGTGGCCAAGTGGACCTTACTGAAAGAGAGGGTGAGTCCAGACTCCTGGAGATGTAGAAGATATTTAAATAGATGATCCATCTTTATGGAGATTAATGGTGTATTGTGAGAGTTGCACCATCGTGTGAAGCGGGCCCACTTAGCTGCATAGCAAGCCCTGGTTGAAGGCTTTCTAGAATTTAGCATAGCCATTCTAACTTCAGTGGACAGGTCCTCCATTACTGATGGATCAACCAAGTTGAGAGATGTAACATTTTGAGTTTGTGATGGAGAATTGTGCCTTGTTGTCGAGATAACAGGTCTGGCTTGAGTGGTAGTTTGGTGACATCGGTCGCCAATTCTTTGAGAGTCTGGAACCAGATTTGTCTGGGCCATAGAGGGGCTATGAGAATGATGTGAGATTGATCCAATCAGATCTTGTGGAGCACCTTCCGTAGTAAGGGTGTTGGCAGAAAAGCATAAAGGAATTCCCCACTCCAGGAAATTGTGAAGGTGTCCAACATTGATCCTGGTGCATGACCTGTCCAACTGCAAGAGTGGAATTTTTGCATTTTCTGCAGTAGCAAAGAGGTCTATGGAGGGCGTGCCCCACATCTGAAAAATGCCATTTAGTACATTGTTTAATGACCACTCGTGGTGATCCATTAATTGGCAGCTGATCTGATCTGCAATGCAATTTTCTTGGCCTGCTAAGTGAACAGCTTATAGGTGAACATTGTGTTTGATGCCCCATTTCCATAATGCCTCTGCCTCGAGGGAAAGGCATGTAGATTGAGTCCCACCTTGTTTGTTGCGGTACCACATCACTGCGGTATTGTCAGCAACGACTAAAACATTCTTTCCTCTGATGTGAGATACTAAAGCTCTGAGTGCCCAACGTATGGCCCATAGTTCTAGTATATTTATGTGAAGATTCAATTCCTCTGGAGACCATAGTCCATGAACCCTGAGGTTCTTTATGTGGGCACCCCATCCCATAAGGGACGCATCCATTGTAATGGAAATGTCTGTGTGAGGGGGCTCAAACGGACACCTTGGAAGACATGTAGCGGGTTCGCCCACCAAAGGAGGCTGTTTAAGACGTCCTCTGGGATTTAAATTTTCTTGTTGGGGGCGTTGAAGCAGTTTACCTTTAACCATTGCTGTAGAGGTTGCATGTAGAGCCTCACATGGGGTTACGGCTGTGGTAGATGCTAGAAGCCCTTGTAAACGTACGAAATAGCAGACTGTCCTGGTGCTGTTGAGGTCCAGGCCTTGTATGGCGTGTTCTAGGTCGATGAACCTGTCCTGTGGAAGGTAAGCTTTGGGGTTGCGTGTGTTTAGGAGAGCTCCGATAAATTGCAGGTGTCTTGTGAGGATGAGATGAGACTTCTCTGTATTTACTAGTAAACTGAGTTTCTCTAGTACTGACTATCAGTTGGGCATCCTTCATTAACCTTTCTCTGGAAGTGGCCACCAGGAGCCAATTGTCTAAGTATGGAAACACCCTGACATCCTGTTTCCAGAGATGGGCCATGACCACTGCTATGCACTTTGTGAAGACTATTGGGGCTGTAGAAAGTCCGAATGGGAGCACTGTGTACTGATAGTGTTGGTCTCCTACAACAAAGCGTAAGTATTGTCTAGGAGAGGATCTAATTGAAGTATGAAACTATGCATCCTTAAGATCAAGAAAGGATAACCAGCCTCCACGTTGTAGACCTAACAGAATGAGATGGAGGGTCATCATACGCAATTTAAATTTTTTGATAAATTTGCTAAGGTCTCTAAGGTCTAGGATAGGCCTAAATCCTCCATCTTTTGGGGGGACTAGAAAATATCTAGAATAAAACCCCATATTTAGTTCTGAAGGGGGTACCTGCTCTATGGCTCCTTTCAAAAGGAGTTTGTCAATTTCAAGAAGTAACTCTGTCTTGTGAAGGAGTGGAACTATATGGTGTACCCATATTTGATTATTTCCTTAATTCATCTGTCAGAGGTGATAAGACGCCCATTGATCATAAAAGGGCAAGAGACAATTACTAAAGGAGGGGCGATCCTCATCTCCTCTTGATCTGGGACTGGCCAAAAATGATTCTAGGAGGGTTGGCCCAAGGTAGAATATGAAGATTGCCTCCCTTTTCTTCTTTGTTTGGTAAATCTCTTTCTAGGCGGAGAGAAAGAGGGTTGACTGTTGGTAATAAGTGGAATATCTCCTACCACTCTGATAAGAGTAGGGAGAACGTTGTTTTGCAGCATAGGAATAAGTAGCAGAGACTGAATAGTATTTTTTCTTGATTGCTCCGATAACCCCTGCTGACCTAACAGTTTGACTTGTTTCCTTTATCTTTTTTAAGGTGTCATCTGTAGATGCCGCAAATAGGCCCTTGGAGTCAAAGGGTAGGTCTTCTATTCTAGTTTTATTTTCCAGTGTTAGTGCCATAGACCTGAGCCACGCATGCCTTCCAAGCATTATCACCAAAGCAAGTCCTCTTATTGCACAATCACCAATATGCATGCTAGCAGTCAGCTGAAACTGTGATATTTGCATTCCCTCCTTCTGTATAGCAGCAATTTGATTAGGGTCTGTAGTTGTGCTCAGCTGGAACCAAAGCCAATGTTGGTATCCGCACATAGCAGATGCATAATTGGAGGCCCTAAGAGACAGGGTTTCTGAGATGAAGATCTTCCGTCTTAGGACATCCAGTCTTCTCCTTTCTCTGTCTGATGGTGACATTTGGATGCCTCCTGCTCTAATTTTATGTGAGGCTGCTGCTATGACCAAAGAATTAGGAGGGAGATGCTTGTAAAAAAATGTTCGCCCCTTCTCTGGGAATAGCATAGAGTGAATCAGCGAGTTTATTTGTGGGTACTGAAGATGAGGGCTTGGCCCATGTAGAGGCAGATGGTTTCATCAATTGTTCAAACACAGAGAACATTACGTGGCCTGATTCCCCACTGCCAAGGATACCAAAAACTGGACCAGATTGCGTGTTTTTTTAACCACTTTAGTGGGGAGTTTAGGTAGAGCTGTATGCAACATAGCCTGAAAAGCCTTTGTGTCCTCTGTGGCTAATATCAGGTTAAGTTCCGATACCATATCAGTTGAGGGAGGTGAGAGAGTTTCTTCCTCTTCTTATATAGGTGAAGAGGAGGAAGGGGAAGCAGACCTTTCTGTCAGAGCCTTCTCTGTTGCTGCAGTGTGGGTCAAGGCTGGTTGGGTAGGGAGAGGGTTGGCAACAAGGGAGCTTAGAAAAGCGGTTCCCAGAGGCTGTACCGGCCCAATACCAACAGGAGCTGGAACCACTGAAGGTGGTACGGTACTGGTAGTTGCTATGGTTAGTACCATGGTGACCTGTACCGATTATGGTAACATATCTGTAGGTACCGAAACTATTGCAGTCATTGGTACACGTGGGGAGGCAGGAGGGACATATCAGCGTGGATTCGTGGAGGCAGTGGTACCCGTATTAGCGGGGGGTGGGTGGGTGTCAAAATACCCTAGAGTCTAGATCCCTTCTAAAAGAGTATATTGGGAATCTGCTTCTGGACTGAGATCGGTACCTTTGGGATCCCCTTGGTACTGAAGTCCCTTAGGATAGTCATGATACCATCGGTACCCTGGAGCTCCATATCTGGAAGGGTGACAACAAGAACAGGGAGTGTGTTCTTTCATCCCTGTGGTACCAGAGAGCTCCAGCCTGTTGCCTGCTTGGGGATCTGTCTCTGATTGTGCTGTGAGATCTTTCACAGTACCTTGTTTGTTGTGGAGGTGCTTGTCTAGCAGGAGACGTGGACCTGGTATGCCGGTACTGCCTGTACTCACTCTGATGGGAGTGTGAATGGGAGTCTCTGTGACAATCCCTATGAGGGTACTGGGGCTCCTGTGTCTCTTGTGAATGTGCACAGACCAAGGCCGGTACAGGGTCAGGCATCTGAGCCATCAGAGCTGTTGGCACAATAATGTAAGAGGGGATGGACTATGCTCATCCTCTGTATAAATAGTTGCAACCTCAAGAGTGCGGTGAGGAGCCAGAGGGATCTGTGTGGTTACACTACCCTCTTCACTAGGCTTCTTTTTCTTTTTGTCCTCTACTGGATGCCTAGAACGCACTCCTTAGAGCAGGAGTCGCTCTTTTTCTTCAGAGTGAACAGCATCCCTGGATGCAGAAGACTGTGCAGTGCTGGGGTTCTTAGGTCTTGTACCATCGGAACTGGCAGTACTGGTGGTAGCAGGTGATTGTTTCGCAGTACCCTGTGTAGAGTCTGAGGCTCTGATCGCCATAGAAGGGGCCAGATCCATGGCTGCAGAAGTTCTGTGCCCAGTGAAGAGCCTGAGGAGCCCTTCTTCACCACCTTGTAGTGCATTTTTAGTCAGGATGTCTTGGAGCCTAAGAGCTCAGACTCTTCTTGACCTCGTTGATAAAGCCGCACATGCCCTGCATGTTCATGTGTTGTGGGTCTCCCCAAGGCAGGCCAAACATTCCAAATGCTGATCACTAATAGAGCTTGTGGCTGGGCAGGAGCGGCAGCGTTTAAATCCTAGCTGCTTTGGCATAGGCTGCCATGCCTAAGATGGAGGTCAGGCGGAACCCAGGGGACTAGCCCTGCGGACTGCAGGCACTGGCGCTCACAGTTAAGTCAAATCGTATGCAGTAAGAATTTCAAATGTTCTTGGGGTTTTTTGGGGGTTTTTTACTGACAGGCAACGCTGACAAGCATAGAAGATCTTCCCAACACGGACGCAGTTGGAAGGAACTGAGGTGGTGAGGGCTCCTTTCCCCCCTATTTATAGGATCCCGTTCTCGCACAATCCTGAGCCCGCACTTTTAGCAGGATAAGAGGGGGGTGGAGGGTTGGAGCCCTCATCATGTTTTAGATCTTTCCAGATTTTCTGACTAGAAACTGCTGACGGCATCAAGGTCTCCTGATGCCTGCAGAGCAGGAAGCGATCTCAAGAATGAGAATCACGGAGATCCTCGAAGCAGAACCCTTTGTTACTCAGTGAGAGTATGCCTGTCCAGTATGGAAGAGGTCTATACATGAAAAAACAATTGACCCTGTGCTGAACGTTGCAGAAGCCTTACTAGAACCCTGCAGTAGACAATTATGGCAGAAGCTATCCATCAGCCATTCTTAGTCCACTACCGAGTAAAAACCTCCCTAGTTAAGCACTACTGGCTCCCCCTCCTCCCTTGTAACCAAGCTAAACATGCATCTGCAACTTCTCAGCTTGACAAATGTATCTGTCCCTATATATCCCACCCCTTGTCCAGTCAAGATTGTAAACCTTTTGAACAGGGATCCATCTCTAATCACAACTGTTCAGCACCAGGCACATTGCTAGTACTCAGGGACCTGTGTTCACTGGGTTTTTTCTTTTGCCACAAATGGGGAAATTGCAGTGAACACAGGTCCCTGCTAGTACTACATATTAGTTTTCCCCCACCCTCAATGATCTGCTCAGCATCACCCATTCTAACTTCGTGTCTAAAGTGGTTTTGAGTTTTATTGATCAGAATCTGTTTTATTTATTTCATTTCATTTGTTAGCTGCCCCCTCATGCCTACAGCATCTCAGGGCGGTGTACAATATTATAAAACCCAATATAACAATAAAACACAATAAATCAAACCCCAACAATTTAAAAACATCACTAAAAACCAGCCCCCACCCCCTACCCCACCCTCCCCTCCGAAGGCCTGGGCGAACAGCCAAGACTTACAGACACGTCGAAAGGCCAACAGGCCCGTGGCCAGGCGAGCCTCCTTTGGGAGGGAATTCCATAACCGTGGCCCGGCCACTGAGAACACCCTCTCCATTGTGGCCCCCCGTCTTACATGGGGGACCGCCAGAAAGGCGCCCCCGGTGGACCGAAGGGATCACTCTGAGGCGCAGAGGGCGAGGCGGTCCCCAAGATATGAGGGACCCAGACCGTGCAGAGCTTTGTAAATCAATACTAACACCTTGAAGCTGGCTTGGTACACTATAAGCAGCCAGCAGAGCACGGAGCACCGGTGTTATGTGCTCACGCCACTCCGTCCCCGTCAGGAGATGGGCCGCCGCATTCTGCACTAGCTGCAGCCTCCGAACCAGAAACAAGGGAAGCTCCACGTAGAATGCGTTGCAGTAGTCTAGCCTCGAGGTGATGAAGTCATGGATGAGAGTGGCCAGATCGGGCCTGGAGAGGTAATGTCGAAGCCTCCGTACCAGATACAGCTGGCGAAAGGCGGCTTTAGCCTCCACCTGCCAATCCAGACAGAGGCCCGAATCCAAAACCACCCCCAGACTCCAAACCTGAAGAGCAACAGGGGGGAACACACACACACCCCCATACCTCCATCTTATCAGGATTGAGCTTCAGTCTGCTCTGCCGCATCCAATCCGCCACGGCCTCCAAACATTGGGAGAGTAATGAAACAGCAGGACCTGGGTCAGTTGAAAATGAGAGGTTTTAGCACCATAATGGATAACAGGCAGGAGGTACATGTTGAACAATCTTCACTTCAGGCAAAGCAGCATTCTTCATGTGAGAAATTGCTTCTATCTGTAGAATGCAAACCAGCCCAAGGTGACTTTATCAACAAAGTGAGATTCAGACCAAAAGAGGAATGAAGCAGGGCAAGAGTAACTTTTGCCATTTTGCCACTGCAAGCAAAATGCCAGCAGCTCTCCCCATCTGAAGTGCTTGGGAGGAAACGACAGCACCATGGTAAAAAGGGTCTAGACCTCCTGCTCTTTGCCCAACAGCTGACCAGAGGAAAACGGAACCCCATCCTGGGAATTCTCTGTTCCTTCCTGGTCAGCTATCAACCCGATAGCAAGGAGCCCAGCCCACACTGAATATACTTGGTGAAACCAACCAGGCTTCTCCTTCCCTTGTCAATTTCACTAAGTCTCAGTCATTTAGTGCCAGGAAGCAACAACACTCTCCTTCCCAGCCCACAGTACTAGGCAACCAGTACAGAATTTGCACTGTAAGAGCAGAAAAGGCTGCTGCGCTCCCACAGTACAGCCCCCAAGGCAGTGAATTTGAGAAGAATTATATTTTAACCACTCTTAAGTTCTTTGGCCTAGTCTGCTGCCTACTTCTGCCTTGTGACAATAACAGGCCTACAAGAAGGCATTACTACATTACAGAACTGTTCACAGCTGAATTAGAGGAAGTGGTCAGACAAGGGTATGTCAATTGAAACAGCTGAACCACCCGAGAAAGTGCAGGTGAAATCCAAAGATCCGCAGTAACCCTACACTACTGGAGGTGCTGCTGTGCATGGGCTTGCTAGTGAGGCAAATCCTCTCTGTCAGACAGCATCTGCTCCATGGGTAAGTCAGCATGAGCTGCCCTTTTCCCAAGATTCAGGTTTTGTGTTATTGTACCCCCAAGATATGCTTAATAGACTCAGTGAGACAATACAGACTGCACATTAATCATACAATATGTCATGCAATATGTACCAGGTGCTCATATACTCAGTCTCCAAAGCTGAAGGCTATATGTTTAATCAAATGGTTCAGACACACAGCAACCAAGAAGGTGAAAGTACAAGAACCACATGCCCGTAAGGGAAGTATTTATTAAAATATATTCAAGAGGTAACCAAACAGAAAATTTCTAACAAAAGCCAGGAAAGAGTTGAAGGGAGAAAGATGTCTGTACAGGAAACATTGTTGGAAAGACTGGTTTACATGCTTTATTTTGAAATGTTTCACAGCTTAGTTGTTGTCTACAAAAATATATTTCTGAAACTCTGAGTCCTCTATAAAAAAAGCTGGTCAGCAGCAGTGAACCTGACAAGCAGAATGTACCTTGGGACAGAGTCAGCCCTTCCTGCAAGTGGCTTGGTATAACCAGGACACTTCTGGCCAACTATGGGAGAGAAAACATCTATTCTTTGGGATTAAGCTCCACACTAATTTTGAAGGAAGGTGATTTAGACACACACACACACACACACACACACACACACACTCACTCCTTCCCTCCCACAATTCCTTCCTCATGTCTGTCCCTCAGCACTGCATAAAGCCTGGAGCAAAGAGCTGCACATCAGCAGGTCACACAGGAGAAGGGGCTGCTAAAGGAGCAATTGGCATCAGGGACTTTGTGCTGTTGGATTGGTACCCATTGTTGTGCAAAGGGTCTGATACAGCCCTTCTCTTACTAAATAAGGAGGTACCCACAGCCTAACATATACTAAGCCGAGGTATTATCTGGTGGGAGGCTGGAGAAGTTCTGGGCACCTGTACAGCCTTCCCTCTGGGGGGGTGAGGGGTGCTTGATTTTGCTAAGGAATCTCATTCTGCATCCTCCGCTCTGGCTGTTTCACAATTCATTTTCATCCCAAAAGGTAGGTCTATGTGGGACTTGCTGTGACAGGTCCTGTAAAGCAGTTGTTGAGAATGATGTCCCCTGCTACTCTGACAGTATTACCCTAGGAACAAACACTCCAACTTTCTGGAGAAGCCTTTCCCATCACCTTGTCAGACTGCCCATCAGGAATGTAAGCTTCCAAGTATAGCCTTGTCCTGATTTTTAGATTTATTAGAGCAGATTAGGGAAAAAATGTTAATAGAAATGCTCAAGTTGTTGCTTTTGCCTCCAATTAAAGCTCTTCAGAGCTGCAGGCTTTACTCAAAGGCTCTCTGTCTTATGTCACATGCTTAGCACTAACCCCAGCTACTGTGGCCCTAGTTTGACTTGCAAAAACCCTGAGCAACCAAAGAGGTATGTGAATTTAGAACTGTATCAGCATCACCAAGAGAGCAGAGTCATGGTACCTCCCCATACCAGAGCATACATAATCCTGAATACCTTAAAGCAAGCACACTCTACTCACAATATAGCAAGCCTCAACACCAAGGAACTGGATGCTCTTCTCAGGACAAAACCTACCTCCTTTCTTCCTACCCACTCCCCCAGAAAAGTAATACCTACAAGGTGCCTGTCAGCAACTGACTCCAAAACACTTGTGCAGCATTTTCAGATACAGAGTTGAAAACGATTTTTTTTTTTAAATAATCAGAAAGAGCAAAAGTTTGGGAACTTGTTCAAGAAGCAACACAGCCCTACTAGCTTCCTGCCTGTAAACATTGATCTAGTTTGGGGACTTCCTCTACTCTCTATCTAGTTTCTGGACAGCCTGATTCTCAAACAAAAGAATTGGGTTGCCCCTTGTTGACCATCAAGCAACAGAAAGGAAGATCTGCCCCCTTCTTTCATCAATTGTGTGCACTGGCAGGCTGGTCATTAGCTTTGACACATGGACCAAACGCCGGAGAGCATCTGTTTTAATGCACTCAAGCAACAGGAAAGACATTTTTCAACAAGCCCCTTTCTCACCTTGTAGAAATAAACGGAGGGGAGCGCAATGGTTTTGTGTGGGTCACAATGATATAAAAACCAGAGTAAAGGGATGAAATAAAGGAAAATTGAGTGTGAAAATCCCTCTCACACCAAGATTGATTGTACCTAGGAACAAGGGATGCACTTTCATCTGGGACACTCTACACTTGACAGTGCCAGAGAACCATCCTGCCCTGACTTCTGGGGAAGTTTAGCTGGGCTCTAGGACTCTTCCATCTCTAACTTCCAGGATTCTTTTATAATATTTCTCTTGTGGATACAATGCACTGTTAGTGTGCAAAGTACAGGCATTTATGAAACCATCAGCAAGTTCCTGCAACTCCTTCCATTTAGATGCCTCTATTCCCTGAGCTGGGCACAGATCCCTTCTACCACACCAACACCTGACTCAGGTGATTTC
The DNA here is from genome assembly GCA_003113815.1 of Sphenodon punctatus. Lineage (NCBI taxonomy): Eukaryota > Metazoa > Chordata > Lepidosauria > Sphenodontia > Sphenodontidae > Sphenodon > Sphenodon punctatus. The sequence goes on from QEPC01007158.1 coordinate 12,665,651, forward strand.
TCTGTAATCCCGACCATTTTTAAAAAATGTTTTTTTACACACAACACACTTCATATTGCTGACAGAATCTCAAATTCATTTTTGTTTCTGTGGTTACACTCAGCAGCACCCCAAAAACAGCCACCAGCCAAGTTGACCCAGCCTGCATCAACAGTATGTAAATCAGAATCAAGAGAAATAGTGTCCAGAACGGAGCAAAGCTCCCTTTCTCCTACCTCGCAGCAAGCCAGCCCATATGCATGCCCTCTCCCTGGCTATAACACTCCCCATCATCTGCACTACCCAAGACTCAGCTGATCTTCAATTTAAGAAATGGCAAGTCATCCTGAAAGCCCGCATCAGGTTGTGTGCTGGAAGCCAGCTACTGCAATCCTGCATCCAAAATAATGGCTTCCTGCATATCACAGTGGAGGCAGGTGCATAGGAACTTGAACGTCAAACTAAAAGTTATAAAAGGGGTGACACAGCCACTGCTGCACTGCCCCGGACAAGGAGAAAGATTCACCAAGAGATTAAAACTAAACTGGTTATAAAATCTGTTGAAAGGCAAGAGCTAGAGTTTGCCAGTAATTAAATGCATTCTCTTGTCCTGCATAAACAGGAAACAGTCTGTGGGGTGTTAGGCTGTTAGGAACGGTCCTAGCAGGGAACTCCCCTTGCCGTCTGTCTTGAGGGAAGAAGGGAAAGTGGAGATGCTACTAGTCAGCGGAGATCTCTCTGTCAGGCTCCAGTTTGCTCGTCTCTCCTGGGGAAGGGGTATGTGGTGCAGAGTGAGATGCAGAGGGAATCCCATGAGCTACAATCCCCTCTACTGCTGGCTCTGGCAGCCCAGGGGCTGCTACTCCCACTACTCCTGGAGGAAACCTGCAAAGAAGAGAGAACACATGGAGGTTATAAGCCTGTCTGGTCAGAGCCCCTACACAGAGTAGGGTGAGCTGGGTAACCCACAGCCACACAGCACAGCTTAAAGGAGATGGATGTTTCAGCGTCTCTGCCAACCCAAAAGATTCTTCCTGGCAACTGCCCTGCACTAGTCAAGGCTTTCAGGAACGAGAAGCCCCAGTGATGTCAAATGATACCAACTGCCAGACAGGCACCAGTCTGGCTATTAAGGGCAGATACAGCCATGAGCTCATATGTGACTAAAGAAAATGCATCTCTAGGAGAGAAAAAATGATACCTGGGTCTATGAGGAGTTAAGACATCCTCACTCATCCGCAGGAGGCCCAGACTCTCCAAGGAGAATAGGCTGCTGAATACCCCTCTCTGTGCTGCAACAGAAACTAAACAACAACTTCTATATAGATAGCTCCTCTCTTCCCATAATCACTTAGCTGGACAAGGATGGAGACAGGCTGCATCAGCATTAGCACTCCTCACAGCATGCATGCAAGGAATACAACTGCAGTTCCCATTTTACAGAGGGGAAATCTGCGCATCACTGCATAGCAGGACCATGGCACAGTCACAAGAACAATCTACCTCTCTCCTGCCTATGCTACCTTTCAGGTTGAGCCAGATCTTGGGACAAGGAAGAGAGAGTTGTATATGCAGACAGTCATGTCACACCAGGGTATCCCAGGGACTTCCATCCCCCCTTTCATGGACCCATCAGGATTTCACAAACCCAGGAGTTTTTTGAAATCACTGCAGACAGCACTTGACCAGCAGGTGCACCAGAATGGCCAACAAGGGTCCTGAACAAATTAGGCTGGCGCAGACTGGTGCTCTTGGCTCCAGAAGGGCAAGCTGCAGAAGGAATGGTGACAGACTTGGGATCGAGTCTGCTGCCATTCAGCGAGCAATGGAGAGGAGAAATTCCCAGAGACCCAAAGAAAAGGATCTGCTCAAGCTCAAGACATTAGGGTGTCGATGTAGAGGAAAGGCACATGCGCAAGTGCTTGCTCAGGGGGCCTGCAAGTCTCACCTGTAAGCTGCAGCCCCATTGAGCTCCGGGTGGACAGCTGCAGGATCAATACTGGACCACTGAGCAGCTAACAGCAAATACTCCTTATTAACACAGTTCCTCAAATTGTCAGGTATGTGACCTGTTGTGACACCAGGAGAGAGAGCAGGAGACTAACAGGAGGTGTTGATGCCAAAGTTTATTTGCACACAAACGCAGCAGGGAAGGGCCCCTAACAACCCCTCTTAACCCACCAGGGTGAGATTTAAATCACAAAGTCCTTCCCACCCATACAATCTATTTTCAAAAGCAAATGAAGGTAAGTCCTTCTCCACCCCCAGACTTGGGCTCTGAGGGAAGAGGCTCCCTGACACCAGGCCCCAGACAACACTTGGACACTAACCCACCAAAAGAAAATGGGGACAAATCCAGCTTTCTAAGACAGCATTCCACAGAGAGAGGAGACACCCAACCTTTGGGGGAGGGAGGGGAAAAAAATATATCAGATGATAATTTTTTTCCCCCAGAGCTAAAACACTAGTGACTTGTATTCCAGTGACTATTCAGCAAACCAGATCCCAACTGTCCTAGCTTTAGGAAACCAGGCACCAGTTCCTGTTATATAAGGCTGCTGGTTCCCCAGGTCAGGGAAACTCCCATTCTGAGAGTAACAGTACAGCTGGCTTCCCAGTTACCTGTGATGGCTCTGCGGATCTCTTTAGCTGCATCTTCTCTGGATTCAATGGAAGCCTGTTCACTGTACCAGGCAGCGTGAGGGGTGCAGATTACATTGGGGGCATCTTTTAGGGGCCCATTAGCAAAGCTGTGACGGAAAACACAAACGTTTTTTTGCAGAAAGCTAAATCCTTTCATTTGCACCCAGGTGTCTTTAAGACCCAGAAAAAAGCATATAGTGCAGAACGGGGTATGGGATAGCTGCAGAAAACAACATTACCTGAAAGGTTCAGACTCATGGACATCCAGTGCTGCCCCTCTGACTCTCCCCTCCTTCAGAGCTTGTGCCAAGGCCTTCTCATCAACCAGCCCCCCCCGGGCTGTGTTCACCAGAAAGCAGCCTTGGCGCATCTGCCAAGGGGGGGGGGAGGGGAAAAAAAAAGAAGTTTAGGAGATTCCTTGAGTTAGCATGGCAGTTGGGGGCGACTGCTGGAAGAGCAGGAGCATGCAGAGCTTAGCAGGGAGCTCTTAGCAGGGTGGGAAGGAGCAGAGATGTGGGGCTCTCAACTCACACAGCTAGAGGGCCCAAGGAACCACTTCCAAATATAGGCAGAAAAAAGGGTAGAAGAGAGGCTCACAGACTTCCCACCTAAATAGCCCTGTTTTTGGCCAGATGAAACTAATGAGACATACAAGGAAAGAAGCAAAGACTCACAGTAGCATAAGACTCAAACATTCTACTCAGGAGATGCTCCAGTCCAATGAAAGCACTGCACGGCATTGGCTAAGCTGAGAGTGTGTGGGGAACCCAGAAGGGGACTGTGGATCAGGACTGAGAGGCATCGGGAATGCTGCATTGAGCAACTGACACCAGCTTGGCATTCCCCATGTTTAACTTTACCCAGCACCGTCACTCATTTAAAATATAATTTGAAACTCACCAATCACCTAAAACTTCATTTTAAAACAAAGTTACTCAGCAAAATAAGATAAAAAGTCAGTCCTATCCATCCCCTTACCATCAAGAAGTTCTACACAGGACAAAGCACAGGCCCCAGGCCCACACACTCCCAGCCTGGGTGGAAGCAGGAGCCACAAGCAGAGGCAGCAGGGCAGCCTCCACTGAAGCAGCAGCTTGTGTTCCTGTTTGTTTCCAGTGTGACGAGTGGCTGCACCTGTTTAATGGTGAAGTCATTGATGAGGTGATGGTTATGCTCATTGAGGCTGCAGTGCAACGTGATGCAGTCACTGTGCATTAGCAGATCCTGAAGTGTAGCCATCCGCTGTAACCCCAGGGATCGCTCTACTCCATCAGGCAGGTACGGATCATAGAAAATCACGTTGAAGCCAAAGGGCTTAGCTCGCAAGGCAACTGCCTGACCAACTCGGCCTTGAAAAAAAAAAGTGTTCATATTATTTATAGCTCACAAGCAATATACCTGGCACTGTAAAATCATTAGAGACAAGTCCCTGCCCCAAGGGGCTTACAATCTTGGAGATTACATCAAGCACAACTACACCACAGAGCTTCTAGGGCATTGAGGGTAGATGGAGATTCATTGTCGGGGCCAAGATACACTAGAGCCCCTAGATCTTACTTCAATGATGGAGGGGGGGGGGGGGGGGGGGGGGGGGGGGGGGGAGAGAGGAAGGCAGACGAGGGGCACTCCTGGAGTCCTATATGCTACCCCAATAAGGAAAGTTGTCTCTCATCCATACCACTATGGCAGCCATTGCTCATTGCATTGGAGGTTCTTCATGCTTCTTCAGTACTAGGTCCAACCCTGATCCACTAACATTAAAGGGAATGTGGGAAGAGGTGCTTCATAGAGGCTTTTATATTGGAGCTACGAGCCTCCAATGCCATGGTTAGCACCTGGGGAGACATTGCTCTTATTACAAAGGAGAGTTGGAGATTTCAGCTTTTTAATAATTTGCGGACAAGGAGGTTACAGTACCACAATTCAGGAACTCCAGGGAGACCAGCATTTTAGTTAGTCTGATTCTTAACTAGACTGTCATACCGGCCATTGGCAGCTGTCAGGTCATCCAGCCCCAACACTGGAATCATTCTGAAGTTGTTGAAGGCTTCCTTTCTCAGTTTAACAATGACTAATTCTTACCAAGGCCAATGATGCCCAAAGTCTCACCACGGATACGCACAGCACCACCAGCCACCTCTCTGATCTGCTCCATGCTTGAGGCTCGATTTCCTTCACGCATAGCCTGATGGAGCCAGGTAACCCTGCGATACAGGTTTAGGATATGACAGAGTGTGGAGTCAGCTGTTTCTTCTACAGATGAGGAGGGGATGTTGCACACAGCAATGCCTAAAAAGAAAGGCAGAGAGACTCAGAGAAGGATTCCCAGGACTTATTTTACAGAAAATTCAAAGCACACATGTACAGCATGGAGGATGAGAGATACTCCTACTCTCCAGACTATGGCTGAAGCAGGACACTGCATCAACCCAAGCACCTGGTTCTGTAGAGAATAGGAGGAACTAAAAACAACCTTTGAGCCCACAGAAAGCTTTCCTGAGCTCCCTTACTTCTCAAAGGACCACTAGATACTTCTCTCCATTACATAAATATGGCAAAAAAGAAAGAACTGGTCTGCATAACTAACAGGAGAGCAAGAATGTTTATACAGATGACAAAACTCATTCCAATGAGAGAGCAGATTTCAACTTCTAATTATGGTTTGGGGACAGAGACAGATTTAAGAGTAGCCCCACCCCTTTTTACAGCAGTGGGTGTCAGTGAGACAGAGCACAGAGATTAAGAGTAAGTCTGGCTTTTACACACTAACTGAACTTTTAATGATGATTCTTCATCATATTGTGTATCACTCAGTGGGAAAATATTCCCCCTTAAGGCCACACTATTGCTAATTTCACTCTTCCCTCCTTGTCTGTGCCTTCCCTCTTAATTTCTTATGTGTAGCAATTACAAAGCCCTGACTATCTTTCCCATTTGATCCAGTCAGGGATCAACAATGCAGTCTTTAAAGTGTCATTTTATCTGAACAGGGCATGGGAGAGTTCACACCTCTCTGAGCCGTTGTTTCCAACTGCATGCTTTGCAGACTCAACACACTGATTTGGCTTATCCACACTTTGTATTGGGAAAACTCTCTTCATAAACCCAATTTTCTTTTAAATAAAAACATAAGTTTTATGTAGCTGAATTTATTTTACTATTTAGGCTATGTAAAAAATATCATGTAGATCAGATCTGATCTGCATGCTTACTTATTTGGACTTATGGCCCAGTCTATCCCAAGGGCTCAAGATGGGTTATGAAACATAACTAAAATGCTGTATATACGTAACCCACACCCAACACCTCCTCCATCTTCAACCTATCTGTGTCCACCAAATGCCTGACCAGATAGGAAGGGTATTAGACTGCCTCCAGAAGATGTTCCGGCTTGGGTGAATTTCCAAGGAAAAGGAGTTCCAGAGCTGATTAAGAAAACACCTTCAGCACTAAAGAAATGTCCCAAGCAATTTTAAAAAAGTAGACAGCAGAAAAAAGAACTGGAAGTCATTGGCTAACTCTGAGGCCATCTTTGCACACTAAATGTCAAGGCACCAAATATCCCAGCAACACAGCCAGCAAATGAACAGTGATGCACTGTTGGAATCCAGCTCAAAATACACTTTGATATAAAACTTGAGAGAATGTCTGCTAAAATCAACAGTACAGAAAAAGCTGCATGACCACAGGGACCCCTCAAAAACACTACAGGCAAGAATGATTGGATAATGCTAAAGGAGCTAATGTCCTCAGAGATACTCTCCACTACCAGGAATCAGCACAGCAAGTCCAAGTCATGGTCTGGGTTATTCCACCAATAAGCAGGGATCAGAAAGGGTGGTCAGCTTTGAAAGTGGCTGGCTAAACTAACGGATCCTAGACCGTAAAGGCTAAGAAAGGGCCAGAAGCTCACTACTTTCAATCAGCCGAGAAAACAAAATCTTGCTCGAGATGGAACTTCTCCAAATTTAACCATGAAGCTAAGGGATGGCACTGGGAAGGAAGCTCACCTGGAGCCTGAACACAATGTTTGCTCTCACCAAATAGGAGCAGACAGGTGCAGCTGCATCCCAGTAGCCAAGAACAAGGGGTGGGGAACCCCAAGAGAAAAATGAACCCGAAGACCAGCATAGCATACGTTAACTAAGACTGTATAGAAGAATGGAACTCTGATTCCTTTGGGTTTTCCTCCCAGGCAGCTCGACAGTGCTGGCCACACTCTGTCTCAGCTATTTGATTCCTTCACTCTTTTATTTACTCAGAAGTGAATATTTAGTTTCATGCCAAGAATATGTGACGGGACTATAGAGAATATTCTGTATTCACATTATGCTCGGCAAGTCATGAAAACGTTATCTGCTTGTGATTTTTGCTCCTGGTAAAGGCTAGACTGCACTTCCTTCCCAAGAAGCTTAGTATCCAGAGATTATGTTTAGATTTCCTGACATCTGGGATCCAAGAACTTTCACAATTCCTATAACTCAAGTGACCCAGGAGAGGCAGTGCCCATAGAACCTCAAAGCTCAACCATTCTATCTATCTCCCAGAGAGCTATGTTAGGACAAACCACATGCACAGGGATAGCCATACCCAATTCTGCAGCCGACTTGATATCCACATTGTCATAGCCACTTCCAATACGCACAATAACTCGGAGGGCTTTAAACTTCTCCAAGTCCTGACGTGACAGGGTAATGGTGTGGTACATCAGAGCCCCCACAGCTTCGTTCAGCACCTGCAGCCAGAAAGAGATTGGCAATTTTGACACTCTGGCCTTGGATGCTGCTCTTCCAAAGCTTTAGTACTAGCCAGGTCCCCTATTCTAAGGAAGGGCAGTTCCAGCCCCACTGGCTCGCTTTCTCTCCCTACCTTTTCATGGATTTCCTGAGTTGACTGAGCATCACAGAAAGCCACTGTAGCAACATCCTTCAGGATGGGCATTTCTACGGTGCAATCTCTCCCATCCAGGAGTGCAACCAGTGGCCGGGCTGGCATTGGGCCATTCACAATAGGAGGTCGTATACCTATGCAAAGACACAACAGTAACCACCTTGTATAGGAAAGAAAATATACTTTTGGGAGCCCACAGTTAACATGAGAAAGGGGGTCTGTCCATGTCAACCCTAGTCCAAATTTGAGAAGTACTAGTCTAGTGGTCCTCATGCCTATTTGGAAGAGGTGGGTGTCAACTCCAGTGTGTGGTCATCATTGCTTACTTACCAGTCCGCTTATTCAAAACCAGAAACAAGCTAAGTAAAAGATTCTTTATTTGCTCTGAAGCCAGATATAACTTGGGTGTCTGGTTCTTTGTCTGCAGTTAATCATACACTGCACAATTCATAATTGTTTTCTAATGCCTTTGTGTGTTCTGTCTAGTGGGGAGGCTCTCGTGATTGCACAAAATCATGCTGGCAGTTGCATGCAGCCACAATGCTTGTCTTTGAGAAACAATGTCTGAGACAGCCACAATAAGAGAGAGAAAGGAGGAAGTGGTCTGTGGAGATGAAAGAGTCAACAAGCCCAAAAGAAATTTCAAAAACAGACAACTGGAAAAGAGGTACGGCCTCTGTGTAAAGAAGCAAAGAATCAGTTACCACATAAAAAGTCTCGGCTACAAATAGAACAGCTGTAGAAAGTTTGTGCAATTCATGCTAACTATATAGTTAAATTGCTCCTCAATGACAAGGTAACTACTGCATTCTGGGTTAAGGAAATAATCAGTGGCCCAAGCACCATTAGGTTAGCAAACAGCCTGTTCTTCACAAGTTCCTGCAAACCCAGCTGCTCATGTTCACTTTTCATCTGTCCAAGCACCTTTCTGCTACCATATCTTCAACAGAAACTTCCCACTTCATAAAGACAGGAAACACCTGCCAAGAACATTTTTCACTCAAAACGTTTTTCAAGTTGTTGAACTAATTATGTGACATGTTATAACCCCAACCCTATAAACTGCTAAAGCCTAAGGTTTTGTGGGAAGAGAAAGTATTGCAGAAAGGATGAGGAAGTATTTCCTCCAGCAAGGAGGCAAGGCAGGAACATTCCCCTAGCAGACTAGTCCTATAGATTTCAAAAGGAACTTGAATTCACTGTCTAGTACTCTTTAACACAGCAGCGACTTTGGCTGTTATCCAACAGTCATACATCCAGGTTCTCAGCTCTGAACCCTCACTGAGAAACATCCCTATGCATTTTCCAAAGGCTCCTGTCACTGGAAAAGTGAGAGAGGAAGCCAGGGTAGCCTGAGCAGATGGAGGAAAGGATGGTTAAGGAGACCTCTGTGTCTCTAAGCATTTAACTCTGCAGCCTCCCCAGAGGGGAGCAGGGGACGGTTCTTCCTGGGTGCCCAACGCTCCAGGCCAGCAGGCTACGTCCTCCGCCCTCCACAGGAAGGCAAGGAACCGGCTCCAAGGCCGCGGAAGCAGTTTCGTGGTCTCCTCACCCGTTCCTGCGGGGTCGGAGCCGCTGCCGCCTCGGGCCAGGGCGTTACCTTCGCAGATGCGGTCCAGTCTCTGCCGCTTCACTTTGTGTCTGTCCATGGGACGCAGCAAACCGGCCCCACGGGCGCCGGGATTCCCTGGGGGCGCTGCAACGAGACAGCGCGGGGTCAGCGAGTGGGGGTCTGGTGCAGCCCCGTGTCCCCCCTCCCCCCGGACAAATCCAACGCCTAGCCCCTCCCCAGAGCCCCCTCACCGCCGGGTTCCAGGTCCCAGAAGGAAGCGGAAGGGCCGGGCTAAGTCCGCTGTGGGCAAGTCCCCCACGGCTCCCTGGACAGCACCCCGTCCGGCCCGGAGCGGAACGGGCCCGCACGGCCATAGAGTCCTAGAGCACCGTGTACTTCCGGGTTCCTTCAGCCATTTCCGCTCCCCGTCCGAGAAGTTTCCGGGGCCCAGTATCTTCAGTGCAGAAGGCCCCATCCCGGGGTGGGGACAAAGGGGTGCGGGCACAGAACGAGTCACCGTTAGCAACTATTTTACACACCCCCCCCACAAAAAAACGGGCCTTTGCTGGCTCAGCCAAATAGCCTTCTTTACAGGGGGAACTTACCACTACAGGGGCAACCGAACCAAAAGTGCCCAGCCCAGCCCCATACAAGCTACCACGCAGCCATAGCAGGTTTTCTTTCTTTTCTTTTTTTTTTTTTCAAAAAGCAAAACGAACAAATCCATGGATCCCAGAGCCCCTTCAGTCAAGATCAGCCTCCCCCCTCCACCCCCGAGCTTCATCATGGCGGGCCCAGAGTTAGTTTCCTGAGTAAGGTCCAGTCCTAGTTCTCCTCAATCAAAGTCAGATCCAGGTCACTAAAGTCTTGCTGGAAAAGTGTCCTTTTGTCATCTAGGTTCCAGTTTAGTCTCCTTGCAGCTGCTTCTGCCGCTTCCTCCTCTTCCTCGCTTTCACTCAGCACCTGGATGCAGCCGCTGATGGGACTACATGGGGCTGAAGGGGCTTGTGGACTGCAGGTCAAAAACCATGATGGAGAGTCACCTTCCTCAGACTTGTCTAGGAGACAGATACCTCCTGAGAACTGTTTCTGTCAAACAAAACAATATTTATGGATAACTTAAGAGATCTTTCCTGGCTCTTATGTTTGTAGTTGCTATGCCCCCACAAGTGTCAGGATTTTTGTGTTAATGTTGAGCTGGGTAAGAGTATCTTTAGCTTGACATCTTGTGTACTGAAGCTGTTCCCTAGCTGCAAGGTTAGGGAGAGCTACTGTAGGCTCCACACAAAGCATTTGTCCAATCAGTGCCTTCCCTGCTGCTATGCAAGAGAACTTAAGTGCTAGATGTGCCTTCCCCTCCCTTACTAACAGGCAGGATTGTGCTCCAGCTTCCTGTTCATTGCAGGTCTTCTGTAGCTTTCCATTAAAGCATCTGGTACTGGGTGTGACCAGCGATTGGCCTTGACAGAATCCTGATCTTACCCCAGGTTGACAATTTACATCTCTGCCCAAAGCAAGGAACGCAGGATCTCTAGGCCCCTTTTGCTTCCCCTTTCTCCTACCTGCCACCTCCAAGGGCAAAGGACAGGGACACCCTCTGCTTCCCCTCCCCCCCAGCCAAGGTAGAGGAGCCCTTTCTCCTACCTGGTTCATCTTGTAGAAGTCAAGTGAGGGCCTATGCCACCTCACATCCTCATCATGGCGTCGCTTGAGGCCACTCTTCCTGGTGTCTAAGTCACAGGGCTGTGAGTGACTGCGCAGGAGACCATGCTGGTGTCGAAGCAACTCCGGTGTGGAAGTGGCAGAGCTCCGTTGGGAGGGCAGGAACCGGACAGGTGACAGAGAGAAGCGCCGTTGCAAAGGGCAGGGCTGCAAGGTCTCTCTACTCTCCTCCCATGCTATGTTGGCTGGGGACTCCAGGGATAGAGCGAGGCTAAAGAAAGGGGGGCTGCTACTAGCACCACCTTGGACACGCTGGCAAGAGGCACTGGGGGCTGGGTCAAACCTGAGTCTGGTGGCTCCCTGGGCAAGGTTGTGGGGCTGTTCTGCCAGGGTATCCCTTCTACTACTGTCCCGGTGCTTGATAGGAGTCCACACTTTGGAGCCCAGGGGCCTCCAGATAGCCTGCCAGCGAGAGAGATCTTCGGGCACAGAAAGTGAGCGGCAGTGCCTTTTGGTAGGGGGTACAGAAGCCCTTTCCGAGGCAAGTGGGTCTGCAGCCAGTGTTTGAGATACAATGCTGTTCTGAGGACAGCTGTCTGGGCTACAAGGGGGCAGGGGCAGGCTCAAGCTGGAGTGGTGGTAATAGGGGCCTGTGTCATCCTGAAGATGGATCTTAGGACAGGGGGCCAGGTCTTTCCAGGAAGTTTCCTCTGCAAAAGATGTGCCAAAGAAGGGAGATTAGCAATGTAGTTTCTGCTTCATCCCTGCCCTCTCCACAGCCCTGGTGGTCTTGAGTGAGGGATGCAAACCAGTTTCCCTCTCATAGCACAAAGCTCACAATTCCAAGTCCCCTGCACATCTCATCATTGCAGTGAAGACACCCTGAGCTCCCTCCCATAGAGAGGTCTGCTGAGGTAGTGAGAGAGAACTGGACGCTCCTCCCTCAGCATTAGACTTTTCAATTGACCCTCTTTATTTAGACTATTGCTGCTCTCTCTCCCCGAAGAGGAGTGTCCAGCATCAAGGATGCAGCTGCACCAGGGCCCACAGGCATTATATGGGCATATGCACACTGCTGTGAAGGACACACACACCCCAAAAAAAAAAAAAAAAAAAAAAAGAGGGCCCCATTCCATCTTCTGCACCAGGGCTCATTTCTACCTAGCTACATCCCTGTTCAACATACAAGATAGATTGAGAATTCTAATTGGCTTGCACTACACCCCCACATTTGTCCTCCCTGTCCTCAGAGCCCCCTGCAGATAAGAGAGCAGCTGCCCTTTAAGCAGACTGAGAAGACAAATACTTGCTGCCTGTCTTCCCCTGCAAGGAGTATCTTGCTAATGGAGCAAGTAGAAAAAGAGGAATACAGTTGGTGGGAAGGAAGTCTAGCAAGCATCCCACCCCCACTACCATTAAGACACAATTCCTGGCCCGGTCACTTGGAAACATCCCATGAATAGGAGAGGGGTTGGTATTCACTGTGTTCTTCCCACTGGGGCAAGAGCTACCTCCTTCACAATCCACATTTCCCTGATTTATTTATATAATTTGAGGAACTGAATACTGAAAGTTATCAATTAAGCAACGGTGAGGGCAAGCTGTAAAAGAAAAGGAAACAAAAGCAGCGTTTGCAGTAGATACTGACTGGCTCCTACCAGTCCATCTCCATTAATAGACTGCAGCCAGCAACTGACATGACAGTACTGCTCCTCTGGTAAGGCTTCTCACAGATTTAGCGCACTACTCTTTTGTTCCATCACCTTGCTGAACTGCTAAAGAGCATGACAGTGCTATCCATACCAACTCCTCAAATGAATGCATCCAAATTACATGATCACACAGCCATAGAGTTGAAATGGACAAGGAGAGCCAAGAGTTTTAATTGAGGCTGCCTGTGTTTCTGTAATAAGTGCCTAACAAAAGAGTATCTGCCCAGCTACATATGGAGGAATGAGACAGTAATATTTGAACTGAAGCCAACTGAGGCGAGGACCAATGTCATGGAAAGGCCAGAACAGAACTTGTTACATACTGAGGGGAAAAGGACTACAGGACCAGGAGAGACAGCCAGGACATAGAACAATGCTTTTAGACAGAGAGAAATCATCATCATCCTGGGGTCCCCAGAAGAAGGGGAGGTACCTACATACCCTATGAAGCTAAATCTCTAATCCAAAAAATCTTAGAGCTTACATACATGAAGCAAACGGTGTCCTTTGAACTAAGGTTGGCCAAGTTAAATTAGCATAGACAAGCTAACAGGATTTTAAACACAAAGTTAATCATATATCTTGGCACAGTGGTTAGATAACTCATGCTTAAAGTCAAATAGCCCAGGCTACATTAGGATTTAAGTTAAGTTAAAACAGTTTCCCTTATTTAGACAAGCCCTTAGTCAAACACCATCCAGGTCTAGAGAGGAGTAATATCCAAGTCACCGTGCTACAATGCTTCAACGTAAGTATCCAGGACAGTTTTATAACCAACACAGGTCAGGTTCTTCTTTCCGGTTGCCAGTGATGTCTTGAATGCTTGAGAGAGAGAGAACTATTGCCAGCTAAGATATTGCTGAACAATGTGGGACTGGAGGCAGTTCCCTTGGGAAGAGGCCCAGCATGAGGGAAATGCTCTTAATCATGTAGGGGGAAGACCTCAGAGAGTAGCCACTTCCCTAGATAGTAGCTCTGAAGGCTGGCAAGGAGCCAGAGACCCCTTTTTTCTAGGATGATATAAAGCACAGGTGAGAGATGCATCTTGCATTTCTGAGATCTAATCCTGCTCCACATTTCTTGCAAATCATGTTACCTGGGTGACATTGGCTGGCTAGAGAGGCAACTTGTATGCATTTTCAAAGTTTGTTATATTTCCTTCCCAACCCTGTATCCATTGCCACTTTCCTACAACGTTCTCTTTGGGCAGAGGCTACATTTTGTTTGCGCTTGTAGGTTTATATATAGACAACATGTAGCACATTGTGAGTGCCACTACACTACATTAAAATCTGCCGAGAAAAAAGTTATGGACACAAAATTCTAACTTAAGCATAGCCAGTAAGGGATAACATTAAAAAGGGACTCAAATTTAAAAAGGTCTTGTTTTAAGGACATTTTCGTTTCTTCTTTCTTAAGAATGCCACCTGGGAAGTTTAAAGGTAAAAGTGGTTTAGGAATCCAGTTTTTTATTGTCCCAGAAAGGTAATGATGAGATCATTTAATTCTGTCTTTTTGTGTTGCTGTGACTGCATACACTTCAGGGAAATGTTTATTTGTGAAAATAATCAACCATTTTCGTTATAAAACTGTTACATGGAAATATCCTTACTGACTTCAGCTCAAAGTGTTTGTTTTTTTGTTTTGTTTTTAAAACTAACCCAGATTTGGCCTCATACTGGCGTCAAGCACCCCTTTAAGTGCTGATACACTATTCTGTAACCTTTAGTATCCAGAGAATGCTTAGAAACCAGGCCAATCTTATCATTAACAGTGAGGTGCAAATAATCTCAAAAACAAAGAGAAGAGAAATAGGATGTGGGCACAAAAGGTGGAAGTCCAGCCAGACGCTCTTACCAGGTGCAAACTGGAAGGGGCTGCCGCAGCCGGCCACATCTGCATGGTCAGGCAAAGGCTAGGGAGGGAAACATATGGAGTCATCACATCACAGCAAGGAGCAAGGTCCTCCCAGCATCCCACAGGCAGTAGCAGTAACAAACCACACCTCCAGCTCTGCAATCGCATCACACATTCTAGAGCGGAGACTGACTAGCCCTGCAATTGTAGCAGTACTTACTGGAGCCCTTGTTCCACCTAGAATTCCCCTTCCTCTACTGCCTATAAATCCTTCCCACAGTCACTGAGGGAAAAGATAGCCCTTTTCCCTGATGGAGCTCCATTGCCTTGTCCCTGATGGAGCTCCATTGCCTTGTCGTCACCTAAAGAATGAAACGAGCTGGGTGGAAGCTATAACATCAGATTTAAGTTTGTTTACAGCCACCTCTCTGTCTCATCTTCCCACTAAGCCGGGTTTTCTTCCATGTGGTCGGAGTCCTGTTCTATGTGGTCGGAGTCCTGACATGCTGTGCCAGTGATTTTCACATCCCAGTGGCCTAGCAACACTTGTCCTTGCCTTCAAAAGACAAAATTAAAACTATGAACATGGAACAAATATGGCTGATGCTGAGCCATGTTCCTTTACTTAATGCTGCAGCCCTTTCCTTTTCTCTACCTGCACACATGCACTCTCACTCTCTCTCAAGCTCTTTGGGTCAAGGACCTTATTTCTGAAGCCAGGCATCAGAAACATGTCAGTAAAATGAAGGCCTGATGTTCTGCTCAACAAAAATCTAATGCAGTACTGAAGTGGGGGTTTTGGGGGGGGGGGGGGGGGGGNGGGGGGGGGGGGGGGTGGGGGTGGGTGGGTTTGGTTTTTTGTTTTTTTTTAAGAAACCCTATGTTTAGTGACAGTTAAAGTATCAGGAACATCCCCACCCCCAGCTAAAATCCTTAAAAGCAAGTAGTTAGTCTCTCGTTTGGTTTTCCACCTTCAAATCACCTGCATGCTTCACTTCCATCATCAAAAAGCAGTAAGTATTCCAGCTGCAAACTTGCACCATAGCAGAAAACCTTAAATGACCACCTCATACACATTTTGTATTGGCACATTCAGTTGCACATCTGAATTAGCATTCTGAGTTCATTGTTAAGGTAGTATGACTTGACGAATGTGTTTGGGGGCTAGGTTCTACTCCCAGCTGCACCTGTAGTAAGCTTGCATAACTGAGGGGTGGGAGCGAGGAGGAGGACATGCAGTAGCTCCTTCCGGACTACTTTTAGAACTGGTGTTCATGGTCTCAGCCCATAGGCAAGAAGAATGAGGTGCATGTGAATAGAAACAAGTTAGCAAAATATGCAATTATGGTCTCTTGTTTTCCCAATTCTGGGAATTCACACTTATTTGGTGAAGTCTCCCTCCCTCTTCTTTCCTAAACGGAATCAGTTTCACCAGCAGTTTGTAATATTATCACTGCTAAACGTGGTGGGTTCAGCTCACTGTACTTACTAGCAGACCCGAACTGAGGGGTGGCAATTGCCAACACAACCCGTGCCGGTTTTTTCCTCCCTGCATGGCTGGAGGCTGCTGCCCACAGCCAAACCCTGCTGCCTGGGTCCCCATCCCTCACCTGCCTCTGCTGTCCTGCTGCATAAAGTGGTTTGTAAACAAACTCCTCCCCATGTGAGTGACGAGTAGGTTGTTGCCTTGTAAAGAAGGTTCTTCGAGATGGCATCTAACATTCTCACAACTGGGTTGCACATGCTCACCCTATTCAAATAGACCACGTGATGGTCTTGAGCTCCTCTAGTATAAAAAGCACTTTCCTTCCTGTGTCAGTTCTTTCCAACCCTTTCTAGGAATATAAGAAAAAAATTCCATGCAGGGCTGGAAGGGTGGTTGTTGTGAAAATGTTAGGAGCCATCTCGAAGAACCTTATTTACAAGGCAGCAATCTTCTGTTCTTCAAGTGGCTCCTCACAGGCCCTTTTTACATGGCTCCGTCGGGTGGGGGCCTTGGGAAGGTTGGGCTCACAGCCACACAAGCATCCCCACTCATCCGCACCCATAGAGCAACCATCATTTTCCCTGGTTGCTCCACATATAATGAGTGGGGGGTGAGCGGGGATGCATTAGGCGGGCACATGCATGCACCCCCATTCTCTGCGGGAGCATGCGCCACATCGTCCACATGGGGCTCCCCCACCCATGAACACGCAGCATGGGGGTGGGGCTTGGCTTGTGGATGAGGCTTGTGGCAGGGCTTGGCTTGGGGGCAGCAGCCTGAGAAGGGCATAGGGGCACAAAATTCCTAAGTCCGGCCCTGCTTACTAGCAGTTCTCTCTAAAACATTCTTTAGTCAAACACCATCTTGGCATAACTGACATGGAAAGAATAATCACAGAAGAGGAATGATGCCAAAACACATGCACATCCAAGAATATTTCAAATTTAATGCAGCTGGGGCAGGAGTGTTCAGGAGACTGAGAAGATAGATTTGCTAATTAACCAATTCCTAGGCCTAAGAGGTTAAGACTGGGGTGGAGTGAACTACCAGACAATTTCCCTTTGGAATGAGAGATGGATGGGAGGGATGCCCAAAACGGGAGACTGGCATTTGTTAATGCAGGAGAGAAGATGAAGCCTTCTTTTCCTTGTCCGATTTCTCATACCTTCAGTTCAACTATCCCAGTAGAACGGGGTGGTGAACATTTTCCCTCCCAAGCACCACTTTGAAAATTAGTACAAGCTCCAAGGGCTGCATAGAAATTGAAGCACAGGTGCTTAAGGGGTGCACTCAGGAAAGGGAGGAGTCCAGATCATGGATCTGCACCGTGGATTGGTGTCGTCCCTGTTGAGCGTATACCCTCATCTCTACTCCCTTACCCTAAGCTCAGTCTCTCAGTATTTGCGGGTAGGAACTGGAAAGGGACTAAATAAAAAGGGTCTGCAAGCCACATTTGGCCCATGAACCTGAGGTTCCCCACCCATGTACTTGACCAACATTCTGCACAGCAGCAGAAAGATTTTCATCTTATCAGTTTCACCCTGCTGCTTCTTTAGATTTCAAGAGAAGAACCCTCCTCTTACAATAGAGAAGGATTCAGTCTGTCCTGCTGCTCAGAGCTTGAAGTAGCAGCAGATGGGACACTAGTTCCGATTAGAAGTTTCAGTTTCATATTGCTGCTTGGAAAAACTATGGGCACCTACAAGAATGACACCAGGACTTTGCCAAGAGGATAGGGCCATAACAGATCTTCTTCCCACCCCCAGCCCGCCCTCAAAACACAAAAAAACCTCCACACACCACAGAGGCTTTGGGTAGGCAGATTGTTGGGGGGGGGGGGGGGGGG
>QEPC01007158.1:12683525-12757224 GCA_003113815.1 Sphenodon punctatus
GGGGGGGGGGGGGGGGGGGGGAAGACAACTTACCAGGCTGATGCTGAAGGATGTGCATTTTAATTCCTCCAGGCTCTGTTTCTGCAGTTGCTCAGTAATCAGGGTAATCATGATTTTCATGTAGTCCCAGCACCAGCACCCCTTCAGTGGCCCCAGCTGCTGCCTCCTGCCACCCTTTTGCCTCCCTCAGCAAGCCCAGCCTTGTTCAAATGCCATCATACTGCTGCTGCACCTACTGAACTGCCACTTTCATCACTGGCTAGCCACTTTTCACGCCATCGCCTGGGACCCTAGAACACAAAGATTCACAATGACACAAGGAACAGTCCCTGCTCACCTTCACCAGACATGCTGCTCAGAGCCAAGAAGAAAATACTGGTGCTCCCAAGTTTCTCTACTTGGATTACTGTTTGTGCAATAAGCAAGGATGGACCAAGCCGGAACATCCTTAAACAAACTACATACGTCTCTAATCTACAAAGAAGTCTTAACCTAACCCCGAGTCAGCAACTCACCAGATCATACCTACCTTCCTGGGAACTGAGCAGATGTTGGTTTTCATCTCCTCACCGAGCTCCAACTGTGCCCGTGTCACCCCATTCAATGTGTGATATTTTCCTCCATTCCCACATCCCAGGCCTCTCAATGGACTGAGTCTTTTAAGTCACCATCTATCCTTTGGCTTTATCTCCAAATGGTAGTATCCAGGCAGGTTTTATTGTTTATTAACATTTTGCAAAGTGCCTACAACCCCAGTCATGAACCAGGACCCATTGTGCTAATCACAAAGAATCAGAGCTCCACTTCCAGCTCTGCCTCTGGTTGCTTATGTTTCTTTGGCCAAGTCACATCAGCTCTCTCTGCCATAGATTTCACAGGGATGATAGGGAGTGGCGGTGTGAATGATAAGAGTGGAAGTGTAAAGCTCAATCCTTTAAAGATTAGTAGAACCCATACAAATCCTCTGATGGCAGGCGACAATGAAGGGTAAAATATTAGCTCTAGCCTTACTCAGTGGAAAATCTAGGCACCAGTAGGGGAAGCACCTACTCGGAGAATCATTAGAGCAGGGTGTGAAATTTACAAGTGCCTGAGACCCACTGGTGCCCAAAAAACTCAGGCTGGCGACTGGTTCAGGGGTGTAGTGGGGCAATAACAGTTTAATATCAGAATAAAGTCTGGCAACTGAATTTTTTATTTTATTTTATTCTCCCAGAATTCGATCTGAAATTTCATGCCGGTTAGAGTTAGAAGTGACTTCAGAGGTCATCTAGTCCAGCCCCCTGCTCAGTGCAGGAAATCCACAGCTACAGCATCCCCGACAGATGGCTGTCCAACCTCTGTGGGAAAACCTACAGCAAAAGGAGAGCCCGCCACTGCCCTAGGCAGCCTGTTCCACTGTCAAACAGCTCTTACAGTTAGGAATTTCTTCCTAATGTTTAACCAAAATTAACTTGAGCCCATTATTTCTAGTCCTGCCCTCAGGAGCAACCAAGAACAAGTACTTGCCTACCTTGTCTCCTCTTAGTCATCTCTTCTCTAAACTAAACACACCCAACTTCTTCAGTCTGCCCTCCCCGCAGACTCCTGCCTAACTGCAACCAAGCCAAGCACGTGCACCTGGGACCTCACATCCGCTTGAATGTTATTGATCCCTTGTCTCCCCCTCTGTGTCTATTAGATTGTAAGCCATAGGCAGGGACCATGTCTATTTTACTGTTCTGTAAAGCGCCAGGTACACTGCTGGTGCTATACAAATGCTAATAAAATAAAATAAATAATAAATGATAATATAGGTATGGGGTCTGGAAACCAAGTCCATCTTTGTTGCCCTCCTCTGAATCCATTGCAGTTTGACAATGTCCTTCGTAAAATGCAGTGCCCAGAACTGGACACTGTACTCCAGAGGATATCTGACCAGCTCAGAATAGAGTTGAACTATTACTTCTTGTGACCTGGACACTATGCTTCTGTTAATGTAGCCTAACATTGCATTAGCCTTTTTAGCAGCTGCATCACACTGCTGACTCATGTTCAGTTTGTGATCAACTACAGCCGCTAGATCCTTTTCACATGTACTGCTGCCAAGCCACGTATCCTCCATCCTATACTTGTGCATTTGATTTTTCTTACCTAAATACAGGACTTTACATTTATCTCTGTTGAATTTCTTTTTGTTAGTTTTGACCCAGTTTTATATCCTGTCAAGATCCTTTTGAATTTTATTTCTGTCTTATGAGGCGTTCGCTATCCCTCCCAGTTTCGTGTCATCTGCAAATTGGATAAGCATCCCCTCTACTCCTTTATCCATGTCATTAATAAAGATGCTGAACAGTACCAGGCCCAGGACAGAGCCCTGCAGTACCACACTCGATACCTCCCGCCAGACTGATGAAGAGCCACTGATGAGGGCTCTTTGGGTACAGTTCTTCAACTAGCTGTAAATCCACCTAATGGTAGTATCATCTAGTACACATTTTACCAGCTTGTCAACAAAGATATCATGGGGAACTTAGTCAAATGCTTTGCTGAAATCAAGATATATTATGTCCACAGCCTTCCCATGATCCACTAAATTAGTAACTCAATCAAAAAAGGAATTAAGATTAGTTTGGCATGACTTGTTCTTGACAAATCCATACTGGCTTTTATTAATCACAGCATTACTCAGCCCCTTGCACTTGGCTTCTGAAGACCTGGCTCAGAATCCTCCCCAACCATAGGGAGGTGTGTAGAAACAGCTTTGGTGGCCCCTTGCACTAACTGTCCCTACCACCGAGTAGGTCAATGCACAGACTTCTCACAACAAATAAAACTGCCAAGAAAAATGAGCCAGCAGAAGCCAGAATTTCCCCATACACCCCCCCGATGCAAAGCATTCCCCTAGTATAACAAATCCATTCTGCCTAAACTACAGCAAGCAGCAGCAGCAACAAAACAGACAACCTCTCCAAACTAGGAAGCAAAATTTAAAAGCTCCCCAACCCTGAGTCTGGATGCTGCTCTAATCTTTTTGCATCTGTATGCAGGCTACCCCTCTCCAGCAGCCTACTTTTAACTGAACTCTACAGCTCAGACACTATAGTGACATTATGGCCCTTAGAAGTGACAACAATGTAAATATTACTTAATTTAGTGGTCAATATTAAGTAATATTTACATTGTTGTAGCTCCTAAAGGCCATTCCAATCAGATTAAGCTCCATAATGTTAGGCACTATGCAAAAGTATAGGAATTGACCAACCTGTTCTTCTAGTTCAGTTTCCTGTCTCCAGTGGCCAATACTTGAGGCATATGCTCACGAAACAAACAAACAAAATCACCAAAACCTGTTTCCCCCTGGATTTTTCTAAATCATGTGAATAGATTAGGTTGCAGGATGTGCAAGTGGCCTGCCAAGTATCAGGGAGAAAATCAAGGTTTAACCGCCAAGCTATCTCCCTCTTGCATGTTTCTCCTAATGTGGAGCAGGAAACTCCTGCTTTCGGCCCACCACCATCATAGAGTCATGTCACTGCCACACAGCATCATGGGACTGCAAGCAGTAGCTGGGGCAATAAGGCAGGCAAAAATCAAAAGCAAGGAAACAACATTGACAGCAAGGGGAAGCAATGGTTGAAAAACAATAAGGTGCAATTATCTCCTACAGGAAATTTAAAAAGCAGGAGAAAATGGTAGTGCAAGTACACCCATGCTCCAGAGGAAGGCAAAACACTCCCCACCCCCTCCCCCAAGTCCCATGTGAGGCAGATGAGGGTAACCTGCAACCTTTTGAAAGGTCTTCCTAATCCCCAATAATTAGAGATTGGTTTAAACAGTGAGGCAAGGGGGCCTTGCACTTCTTTAAAAGAATCCATAGCACCAAGTATAATAATTCTAGATATCCATGTAATTCCTTAAGCTATCACTAACTTTTATCCATCTCTCTGGATCTGCCTTCCGTGTTTGCTTCCCTCACCTTAATCCCAGTGGTAAAGGTTGACAACTACCAGAGCACATTGATCCAACTTGGCATTGACCACGCCTGATGTCAGCAGCCTTACTTTATAGATGAGGTACTGAGGCTGAGAGACAGTGATTTACCCAATGCCACCCTGCAAGACTAGGATTTCAACTTGAGACTTACAGCTTCAACTTCAGTATGGACTAGTTACTAGTCCATACTGGCCCTCACACCTGTCTTCTCTTGCCCATTCTTATCTAAGAGGAAGTCTATCCAAATCTTTTCAGATTCTTCATATAAAAATTTCTTCAGGCCCTTAATTGCCCTTTTCTTGATTTCCTTCAATTCTGAAATATTCCTTATGGAATAGGGTCATCAGCATAAACAAAACCACTGCAGGCAAAATTTATTCTAGAAGAGAGATTTACTCCAGAGACCCCATGATATCCATTAGGGACTTTGCTATTGTTATTCATTCATTTTAAGTGGAAGGGACTCGGATAGTATGGTATGGCACACAGTGCCGGTCTTATACAGGGGCCTACACCTGTGGACCAGCACTTTCAGAGGCCCCCACATCCTGCAAGTTCTTGGTGGTGGCTGCAAGGCCCTAGGAGTGTCTCTATAGCGGTGCCAAGACTCCCTAGGGCAGGCACATCCTGTAGGCTTACTCTCCCCATCACTAATCCTAAAGTCAGCCTGATCCCAGTTTGGGGTAAGCCATTGTTTCAGGAGGGGCGGGGTATAAATGTGATTAAATAAATAAATAGTTTTGGCTACTAACCTTAAAAAATTTACTATTGTATATCCACTCTAACAACTGGTTCATTTTTAAAAATTTTAAGTTTACTCTTTACTATAGATGCACATTTCACAGATGCCCATGTTATCGGCCTGTTCTCACAAAATACGCCTTAAAGAGGGCTTAGAATGAGTCTCTTAGCCCATTGTCTCGTGACACCCACTGTAATATCCAAGTTGATCCTATTTCTCTAGAACAGCGATTCCCAAACTTTCTCACCCACGTTACCCTATTCTGACAAATATATTTCAGTTAACCCCATACAACAACCAAGACATGCAAAGCGTATCAAAAATCAGTTTGGATAATGACTCCATCTGCAGTGAACACAACCAAATTTGGAGTCCTGAACCACAGTTCAGGAACCTTTGCTCTAAACAGCTAACTATTTTTCCCCTTCAGAGTACATTATTTTGTGTTTATCAACAACAAAAAATTGATTTGTCCATTTATCTAGCTTAAGCAGGTTCCTCTGAAGTGCCTCACAATCATCAGGCTTGACTAAACAGCTTTTTGTCATCTGCTCACTTGGTTGCCTTACTGCTCAACCCCTTCCTCATCATCAGACTTGACTAAACAGCATATATAAAAATAAAAACAAAACACTAAGTTTTTTTGAAACCCTGAGGCACCTTGCGGTTACCCTTTTCCCATGATGGAAGTTACTCATTTATTCCTACCCTTTGCTTTCTTTCTCTCTTACAGAGTTTTTGATCCATTACAACATTTTGCCTCTTACACCGTAACTACTTAATCTTTAATAGCCTTGTGACTAATCTTGTCAAAAGACCTTTGGGAAGTCCAGACAAGTTCCCTCACTAGCTGTCCACACCTTACCAGAATTTTACTGTAATGTTTAAAAAAGCTGATGGATTAAGCAAGGCACAATTGTCCCTTGCAGATCCAGGGCAGTTTGGCCCTATCCTATCATGTTCTTCCATGGTCTATTTCTAATTATTTTGTTGAAATATAAATGGCAGAACTTGGCAGGCAGGCAGGCCCCCTCATCCCACTGCCAGACATACGAGAGGCTCCCCTACACAATCCTGCTGGACACCAAAGAGAGCGTGAAGCCAGATTATGCTACCTTTTTCAGAACAAGTAGATCAGAAAGGGCTCGATCTTGTTCTGGTCTCATCCCAGGAATCCCTAGCACCCTAAGAAACCCCCCGTCCCTTGAGACCTCAGCCCCACCTTCAGACCCCGCGACTCCACAGCCCCGTAAGCCAGCCCCTCCCCCACACGCCCCGAGAAACCGCACAAACCAGACTGCTCCTTACCAAGTGATCCCTTCCCCGGTACCCACCACTACTCCGCCAGGAGCCGCGGCCGGAGCAGTTCTAAGCTCCAGGCAGCCTTGTTCCCCACCCACCCCCCTTTAAATAGCACCGGGAACGACCATCCGCTGGGGGCAGGGGGGCCTCTCTCTACACGCCGGCCCCGCTGCGCCCGGGCCCCCCTCTGCCGGCGCCGCCGTCTCACTTGCCCGGCGGCCCGGGCTCCTCAGCCCCGCCACCCCACGGCCGCGCTGCCCGGAGCCCCTGCTCAGGAATGGACAGGTCCGTTCGGGCTGAACCACCTCGGAGCGGACGGGGTTGCCAGGCCGTCCAAATCACCAACTTGATGCGCAAGAAGAGGCCTGTCCCCGGCCGCAGTCCACATTGAGGCTCAGCCCCTGAGCCGTGCTTGCCCCCCAACGTTTAACTTCACCCTCAATTCGGGTAGCTGCCCCAGCACCCCCTTATCTTCCCCCCCTCACCAAGCTGTACCATGCGGCAACGGATGCTGGGATTTGTAGTTCGGAACAGAGTAGAGAAGGAAGCCGCTATTGGGAATAATAGCTCTGCTGCTACAGACTCCTCCGCCGCCCGCCCCGGCCCATTTCTTCTGCAGTTAGACTGCCCTCCCCGACACATTCCATCACGGGTAGGGAGAACCTGCTCTAAAGGAGTTGTATTAAGGAGACATTGATACAGTAGTGGGCTCCCAGCCCTCATGAATGACCCATGCCTCCCTGTTCCTTATAATGGAATTGCCTTTGCCCTTTTTCGAAAGACTCCCCTACTCTCACACAACAATCCACAATGAGGACACAGAAACGGACCTGAAAATTTAGTGTAGGAGCGCCTCCAGCATTAGCAGCACCGTTTCCTCCAGCCTCCTGAATGGCCCTGGCTCATACCATCTCTGAGAAATCAATTTAGATCAGGACCATAGAGGCCTGATCACAGCCTCGTGCAGAGTTTAGGGATGGTGCTAGTATCTGTACATGATAGGATTTTTCTTCCCTGTCCACAGCTTCAGGGAGAGGAAGGGAGAGCCTCCTCTCCCTGCCAAATTGCCAACACACCTACTCCCATACTTCACCAACCTTAGCCTCTGCTTATCTAGGACACAGCATCCCAATAGTTTCTGGATATAGTAATTAACAGAAGTCAACTGAGTACAGGTGTTGCTGATTTTTTTCTTCTAGTTCTTCCCACAGAGCTTTGAGATATAAAGGACAATCAGGTTTTTAAAAGTATTTTGAGAAGAACATCCTCTTTCCCTAACATGTTCTCTCTTAAAGAGAATAGTGCTTCTTTCCCCCTATCGCTGGCAGCTTAGCTGACCATAGATCAATAGCAGTGAGTTCACGCTCCTGCCAGTACAGTCAGGAGCTACTTAATTTATGCACGGCCTAACTAGAATGAGGCTCAGCTCTGGGCCTGGATTCTGGAGTCCCATATATGGGCACTTGCACCCA
Source organism: Sphenodon punctatus (assembly GCA_003113815.1). NCBI lineage: Eukaryota > Metazoa > Chordata > Lepidosauria > Sphenodontia > Sphenodontidae > Sphenodon > Sphenodon punctatus. The sequence goes on from QEPC01007158.1 coordinate 12,691,017, forward strand.
TTAGCAGGGTGAGGTGGGGGAATTTCTATTAGAGCAATCACAGCTCTGTTCTCACAGAAATTAACGCACATAGGAATGCACTGTTCCCCTGTGAAAACACCTGTGATTGTAAGAGCTAGCTCAGGGATCTGGTTATGTGTGAATGTTCTCACAAGAAAAAAGCAGAACAGCACATTCCTATGTGTGCTAATTTCCAGGAGAAGAGAGACAGGATTGCCCTCCCAGACATTTCTCCCTCCCCCCCGCTATCATGTGCAAGCACCTCATGTCGGGGAGAGATTCAGAACATATTACTTATGCAACAAGAGAAATCCAGTCCAGGAAGCAGATTTTGGAAGGTTGAGACACCTCCCTGTAATCAGGACAAGTCAGTGCCTTCTCATGGACAGCAAGTGATGTGCACTCCCAGAACTTCACAGCCATGGCCAGAAGCAGTATGGCCAGACGTCTGCATCTCCTGGGAAATCCGGCCAGCCAGAGTAGTCATTCTAGGACAGCCAAGAAGATAAACAGTCAGGAGAGGTCAGTCCAGCAAGCTGAGAACACGAGGGAGACATTGTGAAAGGCAAACAACCATAAAAATTACATAAATTTGTCTCTGGCATGGGCCTATTCCACCTGAAGACCTTTCTCCCTCCCCACAAATCCCTTATGAGGGCAATTCCAAAAGGGACCCTAGATCAGGGAAAAGCACAGAACTCCCAGGTGGTGCTAGAGCTGTGATAGATTGGAAACACATTTCTTTGCTCACAGTGTGTACGTACCCCAATAAATGTCTTCCCACTTCCTTGCAAGTCACTCTGGAGAAGCCAAGGGCAGCTGGCAAACACCTCCCTCTCATGTCCTTGTCTGTTTTGGGGCAGAGAATGGTTGGGTGGATCCCAGGCATGCAGTGCCCTTCGCCACAGCTTGACCTGCATGTCCCAGGAGCGGCGGCTGTACTTCTTATATTTGTTTGGGGTTTGGGGATGAACATGTGGCTCCCGAGCAGCCCTGGGAATAAGACAGGTTAGTAATCAGATGCTTCCACTAAACCTACCTTAGACTACCAACAAGACCACCTAACAAGACAGAAGCATGGTAAGGACTGCCAGGCAGAGATTCTCCCAATGGATCAGACAAACAATGAAGAAACTGAACATGCCATGTCATAGACTTTGGCAGGCAGGCAAAGTGTGTGTGTGTGGGGGGTGGGAAGCTGCTTTCAGCTTAGTTCAGAAGGAATTTATCACCAAAGTGAACAAGCTTGCATGCAAGGTAAAGGTTGGAGTCAAAAACATCTCACTTGGAAACCTGCTGGAGGAAGCACTGGTAGCCAAGGGTGTTTTTCCCATAGTCTATTTGTTTCTGTCTCCTCTGCAAGACAGTCTCGTCGGTTTCCATGTCATATCTGGAAAGAAAGCAGGTAGTTGCAATCAAATCAGGATCTGGTAATTACATAAGACAGGATTCTTGGGATTTCTTAGAAAGTCAAGTTTAAAAACTTCATAATAAAGCCATAACAACCCCACCCTTCTTTAAGAAAGTGTCTAGCCGTCATCGTTAAAGAGAAAACTTTGACTGTTGTGCCCTAAGGTCTCTCAAACCAGATGTGCATTCTACTTGCCATTTTAAGGCCTGGCTAAAAAAAATAATAAAAAAAAAAAATTCACAAAGTCTCATGATTTAGGGACCGAACTCAGTTTGAGAGCTTGGCAACCCTATAGTCCATGCTAGAGACAGAGTCAATCCTTGACAAGCCACACTCACCTGAATTCCAAGCTCACACTTCTTGCCTCACCTGACCTTGTGCCAACTCCCACGCTGACCATATTCCCTCTTGAGAAGGGCTTTGGTGTTGAGGGCCTGTTCCAAGAGAGAAAAAACTGACAGACCATGCAAGATAAACCTTGAGTCACTCACAAATGTGACAGTTCAACATGGACTAGCCAGCTACGATTGCAGTTGTGAAGATACTTAACAGTTTAAATCCCACGGACTTCAGTAGAGTTTAAGCTTGTAAATAGTTTCATGATTGCAGCCCTCATTTGCTCTCCCAAGCCATACAACAGCAGCTCAGACATACTCTTCCAAATGACTTGTAGCCATTGGTGTCAAGAACAGAATCAAGTTCAGTTTCAGAAGAGCTTATTCTTTGGAAGTTCAGAACGAAAGCATAGAAATCCATTAGTACTCTCCTGAGGGATAAAGAAAATACTTTACAGGCCAGAGACTCTTAGCTGAAGTCCAAGATTAAGACATCCAGTCCAGGCTAACGTGATTCTCAAAAGGTGCATTTCAATAGTACCCCAGGGTCTCAGTTCAGTAGCATAACCCACTATGCTAATAAAATGAAGATGTCTCCAACATCTCTGCTTGAATGTCTCACTACCAACTCAAGCTTAATATGACCAAGACCAAACTCCTTATTTTCCCTCCAAAACGTTCCCCTCCAATTTCCACTGAGGGTGTCACCATCCAGCCTGTCCCTCAGGTGCATAACCTGGGATTCATCTTGGATTGCTCCCTCTCCTTTATACCTCAGATTCAGGCTGTTGCCAAATCCTGTTACTTTGCTATGGGTGTATAATATTGCTAAAATCCAGCCCTACCTTACTGTTGCCACTACAAAGCCCTAGTCTACACTCTACTCCTCTCTTGCCTTAATTTCTGTAACTTCCTTCTTACTGGTCTCCCCTGCTCTGATGTCACACACGCACACCCCCATCTCCATTCAAGCTCTGCTGACAAAGTCATCCATATTGCCTGTCACTTTAACCATATTCACCTCTTCCTCTCCACCCTACACTGACCCCCTATATGGGAACGTATTCAGCACAAGCACCTGGTCTTCACCTTCAAGGCTCTTCATAGCCTTGCTCCCCCATCTCTCTCTGCTCTTGTAGTCTGCCCCATTCCTGCCCGGGAGCTTCTCCCACTGTTGCCTGCTTGCAACTCCCTTCCTCTTCTAAATGTCTTCACCCCTTCTCCCTTGCTGCCCCCCCTTGCCTGGAACTCCCTCCCTGGATAGGTTTGTCCTGCTCCCTCTCAACTTTCAAATCCCACCTGAAAACCTCTCTCTTCAGTCAGGCTTTCCCTAGCAACTCATGAGTGAAACAGTGTCCTCTTCCCTCGCTCACTCCAAATCTCTGCCCTGTAACTAAGTTAAGCACGTGCACCTGCATTTTCTTGACTTCATGAATGTCTCCTTGTCTCTCCTGATGTTCGCCTCTCCCTTGTATCCCCCTTCCATGTCTCTCAGATTGTAAGCCCCTTGAGGTAGAGACCTGTGTATAGCTACTGATTGTACAGTGCTAGATACACAGCTGGTGCTATCATCCCCACACCTAAGCTTTGGGTTTTTAAAGCTTGAGCCTGTATCTATGGATGGCTTTGGTACGGTCTTTAATGGTACAGGATCTGGGTCTAAACCAAGAGGAGAGAACAAGGACAAGTCAACACAGCTATATAAATATCCTCAATATCAAAGAGTTCCAAATGCCAACTATACCCAGCTGTCACTCATGACATTTCATTATTTTACCCAATTTTTGCACTCTGGCAGATGTCACAGCACAACCCATGCAGTTAAGCGCTGTGTACACCTAGTAGCGCTATAGAAATGATTAATAGTAGTTGTTCGGCTCAAGCAAAGAACACAGGAACTAGAAGGGCCCCTTCCACCCCAAGGCCACACATCCCTCAGTCTTAGAAGAGGTTGAGAGGAGTGTGCTTGAACAAATACTTAACAGCAACACCATTGAGTGAAAACAGACATGCACCTTAACTCCGCTTTAAGATTTCTTATGCATGTTGCAGGGCTGTATTGGTCCCTATACAGCCCTACAACATGTATAAGAAATGTTAAAGCAGCATTCAGGTGCATGTCTGTTTTCATCCTTTGTCATGTCTCCCGGTGCGTCTCAACTCCCAACCCAGCTTTCAATACATCCCAACTCAACTCCACATGGAATCATAGCCCTGTGTATGCCTTATCACTGCTGTATACCACACGGGTGGGGGAAACTTTTCCCTCACTGTGGCCACTTTGAAACTTAGTACAAGTGTCAAGGGCCACATAGAAGTGGAGGGGCAGGGGTGCACTCAGAAAGAGGATCCAGATCATCGATCTGTGCCATGGCTCTGTCCCCTACCCTTACTGCATGCCCTCATCTCTGGCTCCTCGCCCCGAGCTCAGCCTGTGTGCACTTGGGAGCAAGAACTGGATCTAGGGGCTGATCCAAGAACTGAAAAGGGGCCAATAAAATCTAGCTGCAGACTACAATTGGCCCCAGGCCAAGAGTTCCCACCTCTCGTGTGCCAGATCAGTTGTGGAAGGGACTCAGGAATTCTACAGCAATTTCTCCAATGGCAAAGATGGCAATTTCTCCAAGATTAGAAGGTGATGGTCATTTGGAACCCAGGTGGATAGTAGGAGGAGTGTGTTGATCTGCCACACCATAACTACAATAGTTTCTCATACAAGTTTCTGGTATGCTCTAGCATAAGCTTTCTAACCTTGTTCCCAGGCAACCACCTTTCTAGATCATCGAGCACCTCCCTGAAGGAATAGGAGTAATCTCTGCTGGAGACCTTTATGATCATCTGCTCTAGGTCCCGCTTTAATTGCAATATTTACTTTATGTCTGAGAATCCTTGGTGAGTTTTCTTTGCAGCATATGTTCTGGACAGGACAGTTAAGGCAATCTGGGCAGTATAATAGTATTCTCATGCTTACATACTTCTCAGGTCTAGGATGGCTTGCTTTTCCTGCTCTTCTGTCATTAATAGTTTATAAAATGCAATCTTTTAGCCTTCCAGACATACTCTTTATATACACCTCGTTTACTTACCCATCTCTTTCATATAAAGATGCTGTCCCAGAAGCAGGTTCTTCACATCCAAGAACAAAAGGGTCACAAAGCAAAGAACTGCATGCAAGTTATGGAGATTTAAGATCTATTTTGCTAGCACTATACTCAGCATTACCAGCTATCTACTTGAGACAGAGGTCCCAATTTCTCCCAGTGTGATCAAGTGACCCCATCATACTTATTGCCTCCAAAGAATGGTGGGTTCTATGAGGTAACTAAAAATTGGGCTTTCAAGATCTACTCTAGAGAGAAGAGTGTGTTCACCATGTTGGTTCCAAGTGACAGAGGGGGAGACAAAGTGCTTCAAATGATATCTTTTCTTGGACCAACTGTTGGTGAGAATAAGCAAGCTTTCAGGCCACACAGAGCCCTTTCTCACACATGTAGAAATGACTCCTTAGCACAGGATAGCTACCACTCCAGAAGACCAAAAGTGAAACCTAATTCAGGGAGAAAGCCGACACCAAAAAGCAAGAATACTGTGAACCAATGCACAACAAAAAGACCCACGATACACAGAGTAGCAATGATTCTACCAGCTTCGCGAACCAAACCTCAGAGACAGGTGGAGCTACAGAAACACCAGCCTCATCAACCGTGACAGTCGCGAGATTAGGCCTCCAAGACACTGCACGGGAACAGGAGGCCTAGCTACTAGTACCTGCAGGACAGGGGATCCCAGCCCCCCAACAAAGTGCTCCCAGTCCACATGAACCAAAACAGAACAGTTCTCGAGGCTGCAGAAAGCAGTCAGCCCGTCCCACGGCTTAAATTTCCCGCCTGCGGGATGGGCGGAGTTTGATTCACAAGCTGCCACCCCCTCAGGAAGTACTGATGATTGGCTGCATAAGGAAACAAACTGCGATCGAAGCCTACGTAATAGGCGGGACCAACCTGCAGCTGACCAATAAAAAACGAAAGGTGAAAGTACTGTACTTTGCTCTCGTCCAATAGATGGTTCGCTTCACGAATATTTTCTAGTCAGAAAGCCATTGGTGAGTTACTGGCCTATCTTTCGGCTGAATTGATTGGCTTGTACAGATGACGGCTTTTGTGATTGGCTGGAGCGGCATGTTTAGATTCCCAGGATTCTATTTACTTTCAATTCTGCTGGGTCTAGAGCTGGAGCCGCAGTGGGGTTGGGCGGCTCGAGCTGGGTAAGGGAGCTAACGTGGCGGCTCGAGTGTATCAGTCTAGGGGTGTTTCTAGCGGGGGATACCCGAACTTAGATGGGTGAAATAGGGCAGGAGAGGGTTTGGGGATACCCAAATCCAGAAGGGGAGATGCTGTTCCCAGCCGGAGAAAAGAAGCTGGAAGGGGTGGTGTGATAGAAAGGTTGGGGGCACCCGAACCCAGAAGGGGGCGAGTGGGACTAAGCTTTGTTTTGGGGGACTGTGGGGAGAGCCCAGGCCAATTCCTGGCTCAGCCAGACTCTAGCCTGGGTATCCCAAACCTCCCGACTGCTCCCCTAAGAACCAGGGTCCAGAGACCTCGCTGCGGCTGATCATGGTTCCTTTTTGCTTTGCAGGTGGCTGCCCTGTGGGCCCGCTGCTGCACAATGTCTGGACATCTTTCCCCCATGGGGCCCGAAGGCCCCCGCTTGCATCTTGGCTTTCGATCAAGCTGTAGGATGGTACTGAACTTGCTCCGGGATACAGAAGTCTCTTTGCCCTTCACTCCAGAGCTGCCCTGCACCCCAGTCACAGACCTGACTCAGGGTTTCAGGAACCTCAGCACCTTGACTGGGTAAATCTTTTTCTGAGTTTGTGCGTGGGAAGGGAGCAAGTACTTCCTTTCTTCACTATTCACACAGCTAGATCCAAATTAGGAAAGTATCTTTGTTTGGTGACTTTATGGCCACCAATCCTAATCGCGTAAATGAAATTTGATGGTTGACAGGCTGGTAAATCCCCCTGCCTGGCATCAAGACTTCCTCAGACTCCTGAACAGCACAATCATTGCAGCTTACCTGGTTCTTTGCCAAACTCCTCATAAACCATTCAGCTGGTTGCACTTTCGACTGTCTGATGGGCAGATGCTTAATGATACATGTGCTCTCCACAAGAGAGGACTAAATACTTGAAGGGTCCAGTCCTGCAAGGACTTATGCCTGTGCAGACTCTTAGGATTGTCTTGCTGCTCAGTGTTGTGTGATGAGAATAATCATTTCAAAGGCTTTGGTGCCAGCAAGGACCTTGCAAAGCACCTGCTCCTGCAGAAGGCTTTAGTAGAGCACAAGTAGGGAGAACTTGCTTATCTGAGGGACCGCCTCACTCCCCATGTGCCCGTGCGACCTTTGAGATCATTCGTGGGAGCCTTTTTGGAGGTTCCCCAGGTGAGGTGGGTGGCCACCAATGTTAGATCTTTTTCGGTGGCCGCCCCTGTGCTGTGGAATTCGCTCCCGGAGGAGGCTCGGTTGGCTCCCACTCTCCTGCTGTTTTGGCGTGTATGTAAGACCTGGCTGTTCCATCAGGCTTTTGGTGGGGGTGGCGGGTTTTCCCCACATTGTATTGTATTTTTAAATTGTTTTTAAAAAACAAAAAAACAAAAATTACTGAGTGTTGTTCGCCACCTCGGACTGCCCTGTGGGCAGGAGGGGCGGGATATAAATTTTAAATAAATAAATAAAATAAATAAAAAACTTATCCTGAAAATCTTTCTTTGGGTCTAAGTAGCACAGTTAACGAGTCTCCCTGCCATAACTTTCCAGGTTGAAAGGGATTGTCCTTTATAATAGTGCCAATTAGGTAATGGCTCCCAATGGCTAAGGATCTGTATTCTTTGGCCAAGCAAGGCACCTCTTCTAGTGTTAGTGGCTCTGCTTTGACAGTAATGCGTCCAGCCAGTCACTTACTCACAAGTCCTATGATACAGAAATAGCACCCTATTTCCCCAAATCTGTCCCCTTAACACTTTGCTCTTGCAGGGATACACCTAAGCGTTGTCTAGACCTGTCCAATCTCAGTGGTGGCGAAGAGGTGGCTGCCTTCAATTTCACTCAATCCCCAGGTGCATTGGAGATTGGTAAGAGTTACTCGGGCCCAATTCTGACTTGCTGCCCTGCTCCCATTGGTGATAAGGCCCCCAAGAACATCCTTTGTTCCCACAAGGGTTACCAGCCAGCTCTTCTCCTTGTCATCATAATTACAAATACTTATTGTGTTACACAACTGTCTATGAACCCTGTGTTGTTGGGTGATGTACAAAGAAGCAATATACAGGCCTTGCCTTAGAGTTCCCACTTTAAGATTACAAAAAAATTAACCAACCATCATGGTCTGCATAGAAGGGTTCTGCTCACTACCCACCTAACCATTCCAGCAGTCTGTGTTTGTAATCATTCATAAAGATATTGGGATTCCCCAGTGCCAGCCTCTGGGTGGGATCTGGAACCCACACATATCTTCATGGTATAATAAGCAGGAGAGGAGCAAAAGGAAACGGTTTCTAAAAAGCCTCTGAATTCATAGCCTTCCCTGATGGGAATGATCTCTGCCATCTTTATAGAGCTCATTGGAGCTTTCCTTCAAGCTTTGTTGTGTAATTTCAAATATTCTGACCATTCTAGTTTGGAATGTCTGAAGCCACTTTTCATTGGAGACAATTTCACAGCTTGGGGGCCCTATTAGGAGGCTTTCCTGAAATTCAGCATCATTCTGTATAATCTCCCAAGTTAGATATTTATGGGTGTTAATCACAGAAGGATCGAGGTTCTGTCTGTCATCTCACCACCTCTAGATTATACTCTGGGTCTGTGCCCACTGTGTCTTTTGCTGACTCCTTTCCCTCTGGTTACAGATCAGATTGACTCCCCAGGACTTCAGGATGGGTTGTAAGTTCTGTCTACTTGGATTCTTACATCTCTGCGGGGCTGTCCGAGGGTGGGATGAGGGGACAACTTGCCCCAGGATTCCCTCACAATGACATTGGGATGGTGGAACAGAGAGGAAGGTGAAATAAGGGGGCCCATTGGCATTCTGACCTGAGTCTACAAGAACCTTTGGGCCGGCATGATTCCAGTCTCCTTACGTCTGTTCAGGATGCATAGCAATGTCTTTAAAATGTCCATCTGCCCAAGGCCTGGTCTGAGAAGAGCAGGGATTTTCCTGTCCCATCCACATTGTTTTATTCTTTGTAGAGTCTGAGCAATTGTAGCCTGCAAAATTGGTGACCTTGGGCAAAGCATGTGAATAGGTTCTAAACCAGATGTGGGGCCCAGCCCATCTCTTGTGGGAGTGTACCATGTGTCGCAACCTGCAGACATTTGTGCCAGTCTCTGATCTCTGAAAGTGCTAGCACAGTGCTAGATTCTACCATCTTTTAACACCCCCATGCCTGGAACTCCCTCCCTGTCCACATCCGCCTTGCCCCCTCCCTTCATACCTTCAAATCTCTCCTTAAAACTCACCTCTTTCGCTCTGCTCTGTCTGACTCTTTATCCTGCTGAGCCACTATTCCTATACCTACGATCGGTTTACCCTTATCCTTGCAACATGGACCTGCCTGCTGTCATTCTCATCGTAACCAAGCCAAGTACGTGCACTTGAGACCTCGCATCTTCATGAATGTTAGACCCCTTGTCTCTCCCTCTGTTCCCCTTCCTAAGTCTCTCCCCCAGCTCCTGTCTCTCAGATTGTAAGCCCTAGGGGCAGGGACCGTGTCTGTTTTATTACTTTGTAAAGTGCCAGGTACACTGCTGGCGCTATATAAATGTTTGTTAATAATAATAATAACACCACAGTTAAAACCCTGAAAGTAAATTCAGAATCCTGGAAAAGGATGGTTACTTCTGGACTGTGCTGACTCTCAGTTGCTTGGTTTAAGATAGAGAACAGGAACTGAAGGAGACTTGTGTCTTCCTCTTCTGTCTTCTTGGGAGGGATCCTAGATGCCTGTCTAGGCACTGGGTTGGAGATAAAATAATTTAAATATCTTTTATTAGACCAACTTCTGTTGGGGAAAGTATGCAAGCTATCAGGCCCTTCTTCAGCAACACAGTTACGACTCCTTCTACACCCGAGGAAAGTCCCTGTGTGGCCCAAAAGCTTGCAAACACTCACCAACAGAAGTTGACAACCACACACTCTAGGTTTCAGAGGACTGAGTTTGTGCTCCCCATGTATTCAAGTCCTATTTCCTCCATGACTTGCTGTTGTTTCATTGAACACAGTTGAATTGGAGAATGGTTGGCTCAGAGTTGTTGGTAAGGGGATATTGAGTGCTTCAACTCTTGTCTGCTGTTCAGCTGGTTTCCAAAAGGTTGCTGTGCCTTGCTGAGAGTAAATTAGGGATTGGGCAGTAGATTCATGGGCTCTAATCCCATCTCTTCTGCTGGCTCACAGCATTGCCTTGGCATGCCTGTCTGAGCAGACCACATTGCTCTTTCTGTGAAACTGGGATAATGTTTCCAACCTGCCTGGTGGGTGTCATGAGGAAGCTCCATCAGTGTGCAGGTTCTGGGGCCATGAGAGTTGTTGATCATCTCCACCCCTAGAGATGCTGGTTGGGCAAGGAGCACAGGCCTCATGCTGCTCTGACTTGCTATTTTTTTCTCTCCGCAGAGACTTGGGAAAGCAGTGTGTGAAATCGTTCCTGGTGAGTAGATCCTTCCCACTGGGAGCAAGTGGGAAGGTGGGTGTCTAAACATCAGGCCCCGGAAAGGCTGTGGTGTAGACATGTAGGGACCCTGGAGACTGGGCTGCAGATTTAAAACTCCTGGTCAGTATCCTCTCCAGTGAGTGTCTCTTCCTGTCATTTCAGCCCCAGGTGCTGTGCAGCACACCAGGCTCTCCCAGCTGTGCCCGCCAGGCTATCCGAGAGACAGACAGCCCTTCAGTGAACAAGGAGAATGTGAGTGTCTGCTGCACATGGTGGGGGTGGGATGGGGGTTGCTATAACAGCATGGGAGGCAGGTGAGAATGAGTAATCTCCGAGCGTTCACGGCCCTTTCCCTCTCTGTCTCCACCCAGGAAGGTGGCTGGTTTAAGCGTTCAGGATGGCACATGCCCAAGTCTCTACTGTTTCGGAAAAGAGTGCCAGATCCACTACTGACTCGCTTCACAACACAGCTGGTGAGTTAGTGCTTCTCTGTAGCCAGTGATTTGATTGGGGATGGGAAATTGCAGTCTGTGCTGGGGAGGAGAGATGAGATCTCCTTCTCTCCTTTCTGACATTTTCTGCTTTTTGCCTACAGAGATGGGAACCGGAGAGGTGACTGGTTTGCATACAGTTGGGGATTGATACCTTCTCAGTGAGAACAGCCTTGCTTATATGGTCTCCGATAGGGAGTGTCCCCAGAACAGAGAGGGTCATGTGGAGCATGGCCTGTCCATCAGAAGCAGGGCTTGATCTAGGATCCAGATGGGGGCAGAGGCAAGAGACACTGTAAGGGGCAGAGGCAGGGTGAAGGCAGGCAGGGAACAGGCAGGATTGGGAGCAAGGCTGAGGAAGTAGGGAGCAAGAGTTGGGCTGGAATTAGGAACCGTAAAGGGAAGTAAGACACTGGCCGTAAGCACATTTTTTTACCTAAGGTCCTGTTGTTTTCTTTTGCCTAATAGACCATGTCTATTAGAAATTAGTACTTTTGATTTAGGTATCCTAATTTGTTAATTTTATTAATCATATGATTTTAACACAAAGTTATTTGTTTGTTCCCTCTAATGGGGTCCTACCCATTTTTGTATTAATTATTGTATTACTTTTAGGCCAGGGCGAGAGCCAGTGCCTTAATAAATTTGATTTGATTTGGCCGTTTATGTGGAAAGGCTGCTAGAACAAGAGGTCAACGAGACGGGCTGAGCTGCAGCGTGGTCGTGGCGCTGCTGAGTCAGCCCCTAGAGATACTAGTTCAAGGCGCAGTCCCTGGCCCCTCCCTAGCACCATCTCTTCCCTTGACAGGATGCAGGAGGTTTTGAGGAGTGCGAGATGAAAGATCTTGGCAGCCCAATTGCTGTAGCAGCGTCAAATCCTCACAGAATGGCAGAGGTCTTGGACAGTTTAGCAGAACTCTACCCTGATGAGCAGGAGGAGATGGAGGTGAGAGGGACTTGGGATAGTGACTCCAAGGACTACTTTATTCCTTTAAACTTAGTGAGGGATTAGGCACTGCCAACCTGGTCTTGCATGTCCAGTGTTGGGACCCTTCCCACTGCAAGGCTTTGGACATTGCTAGGAAACTCAACAGCTTTGGTGGCAGCAAGCTGAGGGAGGTTTGTTTGTTGTTTTTTTATTTATTTAAATGTATATGCTGCCCTTCCCTGAGGCTCAGGGCAACTTACAATCCATAAAAACGTTTAAAACAAATACCACCACCACCACCCAAATCTACCAATACCACCTCCTCACCCAACCCTCCTACTCGCACCTCTACCCCAAACCCACCCACCAAACCCCACCCCTATCCCTGCCTGCCAAATGCCTTTGTAAATTAAAACATCCTTACACTGCCTCCAGATGATGCTTGGGCTTAAATGAAACTCTGGGGGAAGGGAGTTCCAAAGCACTGGGGTACCAACTGAGAAAGCCCCCCCTATGAACCCTTGTCATATTAACAAGGTTAACAGATGGTACCCAAAGGAAAGCACTCCTGCTGCATCACAGGGGCCATGATGGGCCATGAAAGGACAGACAATTCTCAGATATGTGGGACCCAGACTGTTCAAGACTTTAAAGGTCAAAACCAGCACCTTGAATTGTACGCAGAAAGCTATAGGAAATCAGTACAGACTTAAGAGTACTGGAGTAATGTGCTCCCACGAAAGGAGGCAAGCTGCCACATTCTGCACCAGCTGCAGCTTCTGAACAGTCATCAAGGGCAGCCCCATGTAGAGCACATTGCAGTAATCTAGTCTTGAGGAGATGAAAGCATAGATGATGGTGGCCAAATCAGAAAGAAAAGGCTGCAGCCTCCTCACCAGATGGAGTTGGTGAAAAGCGCTCCTGGCCACCGCTGCAACCTGACAATCCAGGCGTAGTAAGGGGTCCAGAAGCATCTGTCCCACAGTCATATCAACAATATGTCGTGGTCAACTGTATCAAAAGCTGCTGAAAGATCTAACAGGATCAACAGGGTAGAATTCCCCTTGTCAACTTCCAGCCACAGGTCATCGACCAAAGTGACAAGCTTAGTCTCTGTGCCATATTGAAACAGGTCCAGGAATCTAGCCGCCTCGAGCTGTTGGGCAATTACCCGTTCAGTAATCTTCCCTAAAAAGGGAAGGTTAGAGATGGGCTGATAGCTAGCCGAGGAGTCGGGATCCAAAGATGGCTTCTTAAGCAGGGGTTGGACAAGTGTGGTTTTAAGGGCGTTCAACACCCTCTCCTCCCGAAGGGAGGCGTTGACAGCCCCAGCCAGCAACTGCCCCAACATCTCCTGGCTGGAAAGCCAGCCAGGATGAGCAAGGATCCAATCCACAACTGGTTGCCCTCATCACCCCAAGTACCTCCCCTGCATCAGTGGGTAAAACCAATTGAAATGGATCCAAATAAACAGGACAAGACTCAGCTTCCATAACCCCAAACTCTGATTCTGCAGAAAAAGTGGCAGCACCAAAATTGTGAGTGCAGATAAAATGGCTTGTAAAGTAACTAATAAAAACGTCACAGTGGGCATTTGTGACATTTTTATTAGCTACTTTGCATAAAAAATGGCTCATACTCACCACGGTATTGGTGCTACCACTTTGTCTCAGCCCTCTGTAGGCTTTGATTGGAGCAAATGCCAATGGTGGTGCTTGTGGGCCATAGCTTGGGCATGCTGAAAGTATTCATTTGCCCTTGTAAAAATGAAGTGGACGACTTTGTGAATTATATAATGGAATGTCCATTATATAAAGAAGTCGGAGTCTCTTCTTATGTCTGTATTGTCTAAATTATATTATTTTTCAAAAAAGGAAAAGGTAATTTGGCTATTTAACCACAGTGATCCAAGGATTATTGCCAGACTTGCTGCCTTCGGTTCCAAAGCTGAAGCAATTAGACTATCGTATTTGTCACCTGTTCCCCCATTGATATGATGGTTCCACATATTTTGGTCTTTGCATCCCTTCTGTTGTTTTAATTGTTGTATTCCTGGGAACACTGTGAAACTGAGAACTAATTATTTTATGTTTATTTTTGTATAGAAAATTTATTTTGGCCATGGCAGAAGCTTGTGCCGGTATTAATAAATTGAATTGGATAAAAATGCCACAGTTGGCGTTTGATAACTCCGGGCAGAGGCAGACTAGATTAACCAGGCCCCTCACCACCTGGAACTGCTTCGCTGAATGAGACTTTGCAGATGCTACGATAGTGGATAAGAAAACTTTCTTCAACACAATCACAGCCACAGCATAGTCCTTTCAAAAATTATCTATGCCGCAGTCAGTCAGCTTCAGCATGCGTCAAGTGCCACCTGTGCTGTAACCACCTACCCTCTCAGTTCAGCCATCGCAGGTCCTCCGTATCCTAGGGGGACCTGTGCTGCTACAGCAGTGGGAGCAGATGCCTGGGTGCAGCCGTGTCAATAGCCATGCTCAAGATGTCATTTCATAAAGCAACCAGGCCATCAACAGAGTAACCTTCAAGGTCAGTAGGTAAACCCCCTAGAGAGTTCTGGAAACCAATTGGATCTATAAGTTTCCGAGGGCAGATCATTCTAATGGGTCCACCACTCTGACGAGGGCATAGAAGGACAGGGAACTGAGCCTTCAAAAGGTAATGGTCCAACCATGACAACAATGTTGTAACAACACCCCCAATAATCAGAACCTCTGTCTCCAGGCTGGTGCAAAACATCAAGTCCAGTGTGTCCCCAGCCTCATGTCAGACCAGATATTACCTGAGATAGACCCATGGTTGTCATGGCAGCCATGAACTCCTGCTCTGCCCCTGAAAGGCTGGCTTCAGCGTGCATGTTGAAATCACCCAAAACAATGTCTGGGCGATTCCGACACCACTTCGAAACCAGCTTGGCTGTTGGGTTGTTGGGGCAGCAGGGTGGTCGATTCCCCAGCAAGATCCCCAATCTGTACCCTGTCAAACCCAACACAAGGTGGTCACATTCCATATTGGATGAGTTAGGCATTAGATACCTTTGAAAAGTTAAGGTGTCTTTTTATATATCGTAGCCACACCGTGCCTCACTCCCCTCCTCCTCCTGGTCCCCAGTCCTAGGCTGAAGCGACACCGAATACCTGGGACAAAATAAGCCCAGATGCTCTCACAGGGGGGCCAGGGCACTCCTTCCCATCCCCAACTCCCCCTACCCACAAACACCCCGCTTTCACAGTAGAAGCAGGTGTAAAGAGGACACCACTCCTATTCTGCAGTCGGTGGATTAGAGCTGTCTGCTATGTGCAGAACATCCCTTTTGAACAGTAGAGGTTCCTTAAGTGCATATCCTCCATAGGCTGAAAAGCTCAACTTGGCTTTCCATCACACATCAGCTGCTAATCACTCAGTCCTGGCCACTTCTGGCTTCATCCTACCACCACCACCTCTGCTCCTTGTGCCAAGTAGGGTTATTCTGACACCAGACGTAAGTGAGCCAATTGCTGCCCTTTCTTCTCTAGCTAAGTTGCCTCCACGATTCTGTTATTTCATAATGATATGAGGGGCATAGGACAGGTATGCAGAGAGTTCTTTTGGGAAGAACCATCTTGGGTTTTCTAATTCTTACCAAAATCCATAGACATTTGTCTATAGATGCCAGGAACATTTCCTGAGATTCTAGGATTGATCAGATACGTTTTTCAAATGTTACATTACAGGCAGGGGGATTCCATTGAGAGGGCCAATGGAATCTGCCTGCCTGTAATGTAACATTTGAAAAACATTATCTGATCAATCCTAGAATCTCAGAAAATGTTCCTGGCATCTATAGACAAAGGTCTATGGATTTTAGTAAGAATTAGAAAACCCAAATGGCTTTTCCCAAGACAACTCTCTGCATACCTTTCCTGTGCCCCTCATATCATTATGCATGTTGCCCAGAGGCCTTCAGCGTTTCTTATTAATAGTCTTAATTTCCTATATAGTCTAATTTATATTGATTGCAGCCAATTTTTCCTGTTTCCATTTGCTCACTGTTTCTCTTTATTGCTGATGCCTGCCTTCACTTCCTCACTTAACCAAGATGGGTTTTAACTAAAATAGCTGACTTTTGCAATTACAGAATTGTCTTTTTACCCTCTTAAGCCACTTCCAATTGTCATTCAGGATTATCTGTCTCAGCTTTTCCTCTTATCAATTATGCTTATAATTGCTTTCAGCATTGGGAAACTATTCCTTTCAAAATCTGTTCCTAGTTTATTTTATATATTTATTTATTTCAATATCCTTCTGCTCCATACCCTCCTGCTCATAGAGCAGCTCGGGGCGACTCACAACACACATAATCAATAATAATAATAATTAATAAAAATAATCACATAATACACCTAATATACAGTTTAAAATCCATTAAAATAGTACAAATATACTAAAAGGGCAACAAAACCCATCCCACCCTGCACATCTCCCTCTCCAAAGGCCTGGTGGAACAGTCAGGTCTTACACTGTGTCCAGAAAGAGGGGTGGTCTGTGGCCAGGCAGGCCTTCATCAGGAGGGAATTCCACAGCCTAGGAGTGGCCACCAAGAACTCCCTCCCCATCATCACCACCCGGGGGACTTTGAGTCGGGCATCCCTAGCCGGCCACAGGGGCCACAATACAACCCGGGGCCTGAGGCGGTCCCACAGGTAAGCAGGGCCCAGGCCGTTTAGGGCTTTATAGGTCATTACCAACACCTTGAATTGGGCCCAGAAGGTAATAGGCAGCCAGCGCAGAGAACGGAGCACTGGAGTATTGTGCTCACAGCAACCCGTCCCTGTTAAGAGATGGGCCGCCGCATTCTGCACCAGCTGCAACCTCCAGAGCATCCCCAAGGGCAGCCCCACGTAGAGTGCGTTACAGTAGTCTAATCTAGAGGTAATAAAGACATGGATGATGGTGGCCAGATCCGAGTCCGAAACATATGGCCGCAGCCGTCGTACCAGATGTAACTGGCGAAATGCTCCCCTCACAACAGCCTCCACCTTGAGATCCAGGCGAAGCTGTGAGTCGAGGAGCACCCCTAGACTACGGACCTGTGTGGCCAAAGGGGAGCAAACCCCGTCGATGATGGGAGCCCCAGCCCTACCCACCAACATCACCTCCATCTTGTCGGGATTCAACTTCAGACCGCTTGCTCTCATCCAGTCCCCCAAAGCTGCCAGGCACTGAGTAAGCAACGAGACTGCTCACCCGGCAACTTCCCCTGGCCAGGAATGAACGAAACCAGTCCAAGACCATCCCGTCAATCCCAGCACAGTCCTGCAGGCGAGTCACCTCATGATCGACTGTGCCGAATGCAGCCGAAAGGTCTAGCAGGACCAGTAAGGTCTGATGACCCTGATCCAATGCCAGACGGAGATCGTCAACCAAGGCCACCAATGCAGTCTCCGTACCATACCCAGGCCGAAAACCAGACTGAAAGGGCTCAAGGAAACCAGTGCGGTCCAGATGTTCCTGGAGCTGCTGTGCCACAGTCCACTCAATAACCTTCCCTAAAAAGGGAACGTTAGAGACCGGCTGATAACTGGCAGGAGCATCAGCGTCAAGAGATGGTTTCTTGAGCAGGGACCTAACCACAGCCTCTTTCAGGCAATCAGACACCCTGCCCTCCCAGAGGGAGGCACTAACCACCCCAGCCAGCAATGGCCGTAACGTCTCCTGGCTGGCTTTCACCAACCAGGATGGGCATGGATCTTGTTCACAACTGGTGGCATGAACAGATCTCAACAAGGACTCTGCATCAGCAGGCGACACCATCTGAAACCGATCCCACAAAACAGGACAGGACTGAGCATCCATAATCCCAAGATGATCCTCTGCAATAACTGTGGTACCAAAATCGTGGCGGATGTGCGTGATCTTATCTACAAAGTACTCAATAAACCAGTCACAGCAGTCACTGGATTGTTCCAGGTCCAGGCGGAGGCAGGCAGGACTGATCAAGTCTTTCACCACCTGGAAAAGCTCCGCTGGACGTGACTTTGCAGATGCAATGAAGGCAGCAAAGAACTGCTTCTTTGCTGCCTGCACCACCACAGCATAGACCTTTAAGCTGCTCTTATGCTGCGATCGAGTCACTCTAACCGCCTGCTCTCCCGCTTCAAACACTGCAGGCCCTCAGTAAACCAAGGAGACTTGCAGGAGACTCGGGAGGGCAGTGGACGCCTGGGAGCCACTCTGTCAATGGTCTCAGCAAACAAGATATTCCAGAAGGAAAAGAGATCATAAAAAGAGCGGGTGTCAAGGTCCAGGGGAAACTCCCCCAGAGCATTCCGGAACCGATCCGAGTCCATAAGTCTCCGGGAGCAGACCGATCCTGCATAGGTCCTGCACCCCGATCCTGCATAGGTCCTGCACCCCGTTGGGGGCTGACATGCCCCAGGACGCACGCCTTAAGGAGGTAATGGTCAGACCATGACAAGGGCTCCACCAGGCTGCAGCCCTCTCCAGCAGGTTTGGCAGTAGTCCATTTGTGAACCCCTTGTCCAGTCTGTTTCCTGCTCTGTTTTCATGGCTTTTAATACCATTGTTCTATGCACCTTTGAGTTTGATTCTGAGTAATCTGTGGTTTTGGGACAGGTAATGATTGTGGCAGAGTGCCACCCTCCTTCCCCTTTTCCTCCCTTTTCTGTCCTCCTTCTTAACCAATGATCTCTATATTCCAGTCATGTGACTAATCCTCCCCTTCGCTCCCAGGCTTCAGCGAGGCCAGTTATGGGTCCCCTGTGCAAGGTAACAGAGCCTCTGCCTGAGGGTGGTACTTGGCAGGAAACAGCAGCCAAGTTGTGCTGATGGTTGGTGTTGTCTCTCCTCCAGAAGCTAGTGGCTGGGAACCTGTCCTCCAGCATGGCTGTCCTGCTCTCTGGACCCCTCCTCACTCAGGATATCAATGTCAATGAGGTGCGTGTGTTTACCCTAGTTCATGATCTCATAAGACCCAGTTAAGGCCCCATATGTCTGGGCAAAGTTTGTGCTCCCCATAGAGGGGCACCCATTGGCCTTGGGAGCTACTGACAGAGCTGACATCTTTCTCCATCCATCTTCTGCTTCTCTACATGGGCTCTGCACCTAAAGCCTCTGTGTGAGGGAGCTGCTGTGGGGATGCCACCCTCCTTTACTTTCCTGCCTGTCCTGTCTCCGAGTAGGTCTCCATGAGCAGGAGCCGCCTGTACCGTTCCCCATCAATGCCAGAGAAGCTGGACCGGCCAGTGCTGAAACGGGCGGTTCAGTGCCAGGATAATGAAACTCCAGTCAAGGTGAAACGCAGACGCAGCCCCATCGAGGAAGAGCCAGAGGGGGTAAGAGCCAGCCTGGCCTTCTCTCCATTACCTATTGTCTGATTTCTTGGCTTGTCACAGTAGATGCAGCGTGGCAGCCCGTCTGTATTCTAGCTGCAGAGAAACTTGGTTGGTTGATGCCAACAGTTCTGTAGGGGGTGGATGGGAGGAGTGTGCATGGAAGAAACTTGCCTAGCCTAAGTGAGTGGGTGGAACTGCACAACGAGGTGGCTGGGCAGGGACTGGTTTGTTTATTGCTGATGGTTGCTTGGCAGGTCATAGGCTTGAAGAAGACAGTCTCGCTCTCTGATGTAGAGATTGTTCGCGTCCTTGATCAGGACTTTGGCCTCAGGCAGCTGATTGGAGACTTCTCCAAGGTGAGTCTGTCCTTGAACCCAGAGGGACCCCCAAGCTCTGGAGAGGAAGCTTCTGGATGTCGATGGGCAGAAGTGTGACTTGGTCTTTGTTGCCAGCAGTGAGAGATGCTACTACCATCCCCAGAAAGTCCAGTCACAGACTTAGAGTACAATCCTCTTTGACTTTAATAGTGGAGGTTTGCATCGTCTGTCTTTCAAAGTGGAATACATGCTCCAGACCCAGAGCCCTTAGAATTCAGGAGCAGAACCTGTGAATCCAAAGGATGCAGGGGTCCTATGTATTAACAGACAGGTCCTTGGAGCTGGAGGAGTGTCCCCGCATTTGGGGGCGGGGGGAGAGAGTATCTTTTTAGAAGGGGTTGAAGGGAATGGAAAGTGTCGTCATAGGGTGGAGATTTGGATTTCTGGGGTGGGGGGAACAGGGGCCTTTGTGACCTGAGCTGGAATGCGGTTGTCTCCTTAGGTATATGCGCTGCCTACAGTGACAGGAAGACACCAGGACCTGAGATACATCACTTCAGAGACGGTGAGCAGTAGCCTCTGCTGTAACTGCACTTTTCCTGCCTCTGGCCCTTTCTTTCACAACTTCTGAACTCTGCATCTGCTTCCCCCTCCTCCCCAGCCTGCTTTTGTATCGGGTAAACAGAAGGTCACTCCCTTCTGGCAGCAGAAGACTCTGGTTTGAGGTTTCGGGTGCTAGCTTGAGTTAATGTGCAGGAAGCCCTGAATCCATTCCCCAGAGTATGTTTGTACTAAGGCCTGGCCATGGCCTTTCCAGCCATGGATCTCACTTGAATGTTCTCTTGTACACTGGCTGCATAGCCCCACCTGTGCTCACTACCTGTGGTGGTCCCTGCTGGGGTGACCAGGCAGTGCCGTGTGCTGGGGCTTGGAGGGGCAGCTATGTGGCTGCACAGTGCTTGCAGTTTAACTCTTTGAGTGCTGGTTGGATCCTTTGTAGGCGGCAGCTCTGCTGTGTGGGCGGTTCCAGAGTCTGATAGAGAAGTTCTACATCATCGACTGCCGCTACCCCTACGAGTATCAGGGGGGGCACATCAAGGTGAGGGAAGGGACTGCTAGGTGAGCCAGGGATGGGGAGTGGGTCTGGGCAGTGGGTGCTGCTGTTGGTGCTCATTGTTGAGGCCCCTGCAGGGGGCTCTGAACCTCCACAGGCAGGAAGATGTCTCAGAGTTCTTCCTGAAGATGCCACATTTCCCATCCACGCCACAGAAGCGGATTATCCTCATGTTCCACTGTGAATTCTCCTCCGAGAGGGGTCCTAAGATGTGAGTATCCTGCTGGCCCACTCACATCTAATGGTGCATGGGGAAGTGGGTTTGGGTGTCTCTTCGCTGGGATAACTCCCTCCCGCCTCTTGGCTGATTCTGCTCTGCCTTTTTTCCGTTTTAAGGTGCCGCTATTTGAGGGAGGAAGACCGAGCCATGAATGAGTACCCAGCGCTGAACTACCCTGAGCTGTATGTCCTCAAGGGTGGCTACAAGGAGTTCTTCCCAGAGTACAGGGTAATGGCTAGGCTAAGGGCTGCCCGCACAGTCCTATGGTTGCCCATCACCACAGTATCTGGGCATGTCCTAGGACATAAGCTTGGTTGCAGGCTGTAGCAAGTAGGGAAAGGGGTGTGCCACAGCTGGGACTGGAACTTGGGGGCTCCTGGCTTCCAGGTTTGTGCTTAGACCACTAAGCCATGCCTTCTCCCTCCCTCTCCCCCAACTAGGTACGGATTGTCAGCCAACTAAAGTCCAATGGAATCGTTCCATCCCATTGTGGATATGCCAGTCCCTGCTCCTGGCACTACTGTCAGCAGCTTTCTCTATGGCACCGAGACGGCGTTGGTGGCCTTGGTGGACGACCTCCGCCGGGAGATGGATGCGGGATGTTCGACATTTCTCATCCTGCTCGATCTCTCGGCCGCTTTTGACACCGTGGACCATGGGCTGCTGTTGAGACGACTGCGTGACCGGGGGGGTCTGGACGGGACTGTTCTTGAATGGTTCCGTTCATTCCTCTCGGGGAGGAGCCAACGGGTGGTGTTGGGGGAAGAAACATCGAGCCCCCGCGCCTTACCGTGTGGCGTTCCGCAGGGATCGATCTTGTCTCCATTATTATTTAACATCTATATGCAGCCCTTGGGGGAGGTCGTGAGAGGGTTCGGGGTGCGATGTCACCAGTATGCTGATGATACTCAGCTGTACCTCTCGTTTTCTACCGACCCAGACCCTGCTGTCTCGGTGCTATCCCAATGTTTGGAGGCCGTGGCGGATTGGATGCGGCGGAGCAGACTGAAGCTCAACCCAGATAAGACGGAGGTGATGGTGGTGGGGAGGGCGAAGGGGGTGGTGGCCCCCCTGATTGGGGGGGTTTGCCCCCCTGTAGCTCAGCAGGTCCGGAGTCTGGGGGTCATATTGGACGCAGACCTGCGGCTGGAGCGGCAGGTGGAGGCAGTCGCTAAGGCTGCCTTCCGCCAGCTTTATCTGGTACGTAGGCTGCGTCCGTATGTCTCTGGCCCGGACCTGGCCTCCCTCATCCATGCCTTCGTCACCTCGCGGCTCGACTACTGTAACGCGCTCTACGTGGGGCTTCCCTTGTTCTTGGCCCGGAGGCTGCAGCTGGTGCAGAATGCGGCGGCCCGTCTTCTTACGGGGACGGGTCGCCGGGAGCACATTACACCGGTGCTCCGAGCGCTGCACTGGCTGCCGATAGTGTGCCGGGCCAAGTTCAAGGTCCTAGTAATGATCTATAAAGCCCTATACGGCCTTGGCCCCTCTTACCTTAGGGACCGCCTCGCCCTTCGCGCCCCGGAACGACTCCTGCGGTCTGCCGGGGGTGCCCTCCTGGAGGTCCCCCGTGTTAAGCGGGGGGCCACGATGGAGCGGGCATTCTCGGTGGTAGGGCCGCGGCTGTGGAACTCCCTTCCGGAGGAAGCTCGCCTGGCCCCAAGCCTTTTGACATTTCGGCGGAACTGTAAGACCTGGCTGTTTGCCCAGGCCTTTGGGAGGGAGGGGGGGGGGGTTTTTAATCCCCCACCTGTATATTTATTTTTATACCACCCTGTTTTATTGATATGTTTTATAATTGTATTTTAAATGTTTTAAATGGATTTTATTTTGTAAACCGCCCCGAGCTGCTGTGCAGGATGGGGCGGTATAAAAATCTATCAAATAAATAAATAAATAAATATGTGTCTGGAAAGGCATAAGGGGACCTATTTCTGACTAGTAACCCACATCTGTTCTCTGTTCCCAGGAGCTGTGTGAGCCTCAGAGCTACTGCCCCATGCACCACCAGGACTTCAAGATGGAGCTGCTTAGGTTCCGTGCCAAAAGCAAGTCATGGGCTGGTGAGCGGAGGAGGCGGGATCAGATTGCACGCCTCATGAAGCTGTGAGGGCATCAGCCAGGAGTGAGGTGTTGGTCTCTCCCTTGCAGAGAGACAGCCTGGTCTCTTCATGAGGTGGGCTGTACAGATTGGTAGGAAGGCCTAAAAGTGGGGAGTTTGCCTCACTGTGTGGAAAAGCCTGTTGGACTGGGCCATTTCAGGTGCTAAGAAGTACTGCTGTGGGGAGCCTTGGTTCCTGATGCTGCATCTGAGAGAGACTGACTAAAGAGGACACTTTGCAGGGAGGTGATTGCCTGCGTGGAGTTAGTAAGGCTTCCTGTGATGAACCAGGGCCAGCCTTGCTCACCTGGGAGATGGAGAGGCTGAGCTGATGTCTGGGCTGCCTGTAAGTGGTGTACCCAGTGGCTGCAGAGCTCTGGCTCCTGCTTCCTGATGATTGCACCATTCTTATGTTACTTTAGGCTTTGTATTTCACTGTCTCTTTTTACTGGAAGAATAAAGTTTTAAAAGCTCCAAATGTTTTGGTCTGAAGCATCCACACTGTCCCCCAGTACGGGGTCATCACTGCTCCCAGCAGACTTTTCTTTTTCCTCTGTACCATCAAGAGCACCAGCAGAATTTTATGGGCTTTTTCTGGGGGAGGTGGTTAATCCAGAGCACCAGTTCTGTCATATGATTTTTATTTGGAAGGCCCTGGGCATGTCTGTGCATTCATACATTCAGGAAGGCCATGTCTTGCTTGCCCTATCTTAGGGATGTGTTGCTAGGTGAACCCAATCCACCAGATGGCACTGCTGCAACACACTGAAGCTGTGGAGAAAGCCCTTGCCTTCTGCTCCATGTCGCCATGTGGCAGGATTTTCTGAGCTCTCTGGTCATCTGACTTGTTGGAAGGGTGAGATGGTGGCAGCAGCATGTGCTCTGGGTACCGTGGATGGGGACATGCAGTTCTAGGTAGTTGCCCTAATGCCCCTGAGAGTTCTGCAGGAAGCAGTTCAATTATACTTTGTTGGCAGGCCAAGTTATAAAACTGCTGCCAAAGGATAAGAGATTCCTCGGACCACTGTCAGACATAGGTGTGGTCCATCCAAGCTGGGATCACACATTTGTGGTCTGACATCCTGTCCATCGTCACTGCCCAGTCACAGGCTTCTACGTACAGTAATGCATCTCTCTCGAGGTCTGGGGCAGCATTTCCGCAGCATGTTTTGATGAGATGCCAGCGATAGCTCCTGATAGCATGAGGAAGTAGCTTTCTGCACTTCCTTGTATTTGGGGACACAGCAAAGTAGAAAGTGTCTCCTATCCTCTCTCTTCTCCTGCTGGTTGCACAGTTATTCTTTCCTGTTTCATGTGCTTTGTGCCTCTGCATTGTGGTCATTGACTGAAGTCTGCTACTGCTGAGTTTTTTCAGCTGTGTAAACCTATACTGGTCCATGAGGTGGGGGTAGAGTCTTGATTTTTATTCCCATGGACTACAGTTGCTGCTGCCGAGTGCTCTACTGCTCTTCCTTATACTGGCTCTCGCAGGTGAGTATAGGAGCGCCTACATCTCTCGGATCTTATTCATATAGCCATCCCTCTGTGGCTGGTAATGCCCCAGCAGGAAGGGCTCTCTCCTCCCCTATTCTGTAACAGACTATTGGGCTTCTCGCACAATGGCATCCAGGACTCTCCTCCAAAGCCCATCTGCTCTCCTGCTGAGGCTCCCTTAAGCTATTACAACCCCCCCAGTTGCTCTTCTTGTTCCTAGTTTCCATACTGCTTGGCTCTCTCTCTGTGCAGGAGGCATCATGTCACTGGATCTGGGATCTGCAGGCCTCTCAACTGGAGTGATCTGATTGTAGAGCAAGTTATAAGGCAAGGCTTTTCACTGGCTTCCACCCACATCAAACCTCTCATTAAATATCTGTGATGTTGTAGTTAGAGGGTGTCCTGTGTTGGAGCAGGGGTTTGGGCTCTTCTGCCCCCTGCAGTCCTGTGATTACTACCTACAAGGTCCTGTCTGCATCTCAGTTCACAGCCTTCTGCCTAACTGTCTTCCTTCCCACTTCTTAATTCTGGAATGCTCCCCCTCATTTTTCATCAACTAATACCCCCCACCTCTCAATCTCTTCTTTAAAACCAGTTTCCACAAGGCCCATCAACAGTCCAAAAGCAGAGAGTTTTAAAAATGCACTTAGCACTTTTTCATTGACACTTGGTCTCTCAGCATGCACTGTGCCTCTAGCCTGAGGCTTCCCTACCTGCTGGATAGTGGCCTTGTCTGCACAGAACGGAAGACATGGTGGATGGCATTTGGATCAAAGCTCCTTAATGGGTGTGGGAGGTCCCTGACACTAGTGGTCTAAGGAAACAAAATGAGGGGGTCTGAATTCCTAACCCTGTGTTCTCCTCCAGCAGGGGCCTGCTCTCAGGGACTTCACCTGCTTCTGTGCCAGTGCCACGGTTCAAAGTGTGTGTGTGTGTATGGGGGGTGGGGAAGAATCCTCACTGCAGGTGAAGTCCTTGAGCAGCTGATTGTGCTGATAAGAAGCAAAGCAAACACCAGCCCCTCTGCTGCCTCCACAGGTGCCCATCTTTACTGCAAGCAAAAAGGTCAGGACATATGATAGCTGGGATTAAATCCTGCTGCAGCCACTTGGGTGCATCAGCCAACCTCCTCATCTGTCTGTTTGCAGTGGTGACAGCATGCCTGATTAGCCCAGTAGCATCTACTCCTGGATTTCCCTCTAGCCTTGGAGGGGTGAGGTGAAGAAGAACCCCGTTTGCTAAAGGCAGAGCCATGATTGCTGCTAGATTGGGGGGAGGATTTAAAGTGGTTTTTGGCACTTAATTTCTCCTAAATCCCTCTCCTTCCCCATTACAGGAATACCTAAATCTGTTTAAGGCTTCTACCCATTACCTTCTGCACCAACCCTCCTAGCAGCTGTCAGCCCTGAGGCACTACAGCGGCTGCTTCGGTGTTCTCCCTCACTGCACTAATATTCACACCACTGCATGCTCATTTTAGCTTCCCCTCAGGTAAAAAGAGGTGAAGTAGCAGAGCTGCCACAGCACCCAACACAACTGCTGCTGTGGACAAGGGAACCCAAAGAAAAGAGCAGGGTGATGACGTTGAAAGACTAGATTTTCATCCAAAGCCTCTGGAATCTTTTTAATGAGCCCTGCTTCTGTTCTAATCGTGGATGTTTATAGTCTTGTATTTTTTAGTGAGCTTGACAAAAGATATAAAGATGAAGTTGAGGTACCTAGAGAGCATTGATAATGTAGACTCTGAATCCTCTCCAGAACCCCTTTCTAAGCCTCGTCCCTCAGACCACTCTGTCAAGAAAACGTGGGTCTGATTTCTTTTCTCATTGATGCTTGGTCTCCCCAAGGAAAAGACCAAGAGTGCCTGAGGCAGTGGAGTAACGTCTAAAGCAGGGGAGTGCAAATTCTTCCCTCCCAAGGCCCACTTTCAGAATTAGTACAAGCTCTGAAGGCCATGTAGAAGTTAGGGAGAGGAGTGCTGAAGGGGTGTGCTCAGGAAGATGAAGGTTCAGATTATGGATATGTAAACTGGATCCATATCCTAGCCTTCAGTGTATACCCTCCTCTCTACTTCCTTACCCTGAGCTCAGTCTTTGTGTTTGGGAGTAGGAACTGGGTTCAGGAGGCAGATACAAACTTGCTGTGGGCTGCATTTGGCCCCTGGCCTGAGATTCCCCTCCCCTGATCTAAAGTGAGTGGGGAGGCAGTTCTGGCCCTCGGTGAGGCTGACAGTAGGGTGATCAGCAAGTTTGCAAAGTCCTGTCGGTATTTATTTTCCACAGAAGAGCTGTCTTCTTGCTTGAGCTGCCAAAAAACTTGCTCTGTGGCCAGTCAAGCCAGTTCCCAAGGAAGGGACTTCCCCTACACTCCAAACTTGGGAAGTGGGTTCGGGCATGTCCACTCTCTTCTCCTGCCCCCCATCTGTTTCTGGGCTGAATTCTAGTCCAGCCGAGACCTTGCACGCAGCATACCAGCTTCCTGCTGCGTGCACGTGGGTTTGTTTGTCCTTTTTCTGCTAATCAGTCACAGTCTAGCAGCAGGTGTGAGCACTTTGATTACAGAAACAAGTCCCGGAGAAAACCTTGAGCAAGAGCTGGCCTGCTACCAACAGTGACAGAAAGACCAGGCTTAGGTGGCATATGTAGGCAGAGGGTCCCCAAACTTTGTGTGCCAAGCACCAGATGCATGCACAGATGTTAGGCCATGGCAGTGTTTGTCTCCCTTGACTATTGACATCAACTTCTGCTGGGCTGTTTTCTCAAGGTTAATATTTCTGGGCTGTGTGGGTGCGAATTCAAGCTACTAGTGTATTGTGTCTGTCCCTGTAATGAGAGGTCTGTGTTGGTGTAAATATTAGCCTGGGCAGAGAAGTGTTTGCACAAACCTCCTGGAGTCTGCCTCCTGCTGCCAGCAGTTTAGTGTTCATGATTAAATGGCCTAGGGTCACCTTCCAGGTGCTCACTTGCACAAGGGGTAGTGACGGCAGCAAGTAGCAGCGTTTCCCATTATAGAAGGGGCTCTGTGTGACTAGCCCCTGTGAATGGCAGCCCTTTCAGCAAGCTACAGATCATTGCTGCCAGACTGTGTGGAAAACACACTTGAGCGAGAAGCCCTATGGCAGCTCCCTGAGCGATTAGCTGAACTTAGCTACGCCAACTATATAACTGAAAATCCCCATGAATTCTGGTCTAGTCCAGAGTTTCCTTTCTCACTTGGGTAAAAGTGGGATGTAATTTGTACATGTTGGGGTATTTGAACATGCAAGAGGGGACCCTGCATCCAGGCTTTTGGGGCTTATTCCCAGTTCCTTCCACCAGAGATGTTCTCATGATGCTAGGCCCAGGGGCATAGCTACTGGTGGTGGGGGCAGTCAGTTGGGTGTGGGACCAGGATTCTGAGGGGGCCCTTTGCAAGCAATCTGAGCAACACAAGACTATTTCCAGAGTGGACAAGGGAGGGAGCAGGCCAGAATTCTGCTCCTGCACACTCTGAAAATTTCTTAGTACTCCAGCTGTTTACAAAGGGCCCCACCAAGAAGGAAGTTTTCAGAGTGGTTGGGGGTGGAGTGCTGGCCCCTCCCTGCCTTTGAAAACTTCCTTCCTGGCAGGGTTGTTGCCGCTTTGAGGGAGTGGGGAGGCACTGGGAGCAGGGTCGCTGTTACCTTCATGAACGTGAGGTTGGCCAGGAACCCCCTTGGGGAGGCAACTGCTACTCAAGGAGGGGAGTGGCAGGCACCTGCAAGCCCCACTACACACCATTCAGTCACTCCTGCAGCGGGGCTAAGATTTGGCTACTCTCTCACGCAGTAGCAGTGGCAATTTGCAGTAGCTCCTGGTTACTACCCTAGGCAGTGGCAGCAGCTCCTATGAGGCCCATTGGAGCGATGGTAGCACAGCTCCCAGTGGTCCAGACTTCTCCCTCCCCTCATGCACCGCGGCTTGTAGCCGGGTTCCTGAAGGCTCTTGCCCCAAAGACCTCGCCCTCTTGCCTTTAGGGGGCCCATAATCGGGATATAAGCCCAGGCCTGCCACACCCTTGCTGCACCTGTGGCTAGGCCAGTGTGACCCTTTCTCCAGTTCAGTTTAGCCCTCAGTAAAACAAAGCTGCTGTTCTCCTTTCGTTGGTGGGAGGCTTCCTGCAGGGCATTTAACTGAATCTGAGGTTATGTCCTTACCAGCATTAGCAAATGGACATTCTGCACTGGGCAAAGTGCCCCATTTTCTCCCTGTGGTTGCAGATTTGTGTCGTACTGTATCCACGGGAGTTATTTGCTACAGAGCAATGTAAAATTGCTCCATAGCAAGGCAGTCCACATAAGCTGCTTCTCTGCAGCAAGTGGTAGTGATGCACTTTGCCCTCTATATTTCTGTTTGCGGGGATTTGGCCCGCATTGCCCTGGTTTTGAGAGACAGTTGACACAGGCAGGATTGGTATTGAACAAAGCAGACATTTAGTCTGAGCACTGCCTCTGTGAGCCGAATGGCCACTGAAGGATGGGGACTGTGCTGTTAGGAAAGTTCCTTCAGACAGTGATGCTTACATTAGGAGTGATCTGCAATTTTGGAAAGTCCTGTCCAAAAAATAGATATTTATTTGCCAGACAAAAGTTGTTGTCTTCTTATCTGATGTACATTGGGAAAAATAATCCAAATTATGAGTACACAATGCTGGGTACTAAGCTAGGAATTACCACTAAGGAAAAGGATCTGGGAGTGATTGTGGCTAATACACTGAAATCCTCAGCCCAGTGTGCCACAGCGGTCAAGAAAGCAAATAGAATGTTAGGAATTATTCGCAAAGGGATAGAGAATAAAAGTGAGGATGTCATAAAGCCTTTATACAAATCAGTGGTGTGACCACACCTTGAATATTGTGTGCCGTTCTGGTCACCCCATCTCAAAAAAGACATAGCGGAACTAGAAAAGATACAGAGAAGGGCAACAAAAATGATCCAGGGTATGGAACAGCACCCGTATGAGGAGAGGCTTGATAGGTTGGGGCTCTTCAGCTTGGAAAAGAGACGGTTGAGAGGAGATACGATAGAGGTCTACAAAATCATGAGTGGTGTGGAACTTGTAAACAGGGAATGGTTATTTACCCTCTCAACTAGTACTAAAACTAGGGGACACTCCATGAAACTCACAGGTGGCAGAGTAAAAACAGACAAAANNNNATTTTTAAAGGGAGTGGGAATGGGTATAAGGTTGAGATGGGGTTTTACTTATGTTACTTATCATATGTTGTAAGCTTTCCAGAGCTGCATGATTTGAGTGGGATATAAATCTAAAGATAATGATGATGTCTCCTTGCCTGAGAACTGCTGAGTCTGAGGCACAGAACAGTCCAGACACACAGTCCACTTGTTTGGGGTGGAAAAACCTAAATTAGCACATGGAACCAATGTTTGTGTTTTTTAATATCTGTATTAGACCCCAAATTTCACATACAGAATTAGAACTTACATTCCGATTACCAGGAGTGTTGTTACGATACTATTGTCATGGTCAGATCATTATCTTCTGAAGGCCCAGATTCCCATCCCTTTATGCCCTCATCAGGGTGGTGGACCCTAAAGATCATCCACCCATGGAGTCTTATGGATCCAGTTGGCTTCCAGAACTCTTTGAGAGGTTTAACTACTGACCTGGACAGCTACTCTGTTGATGATCTAATCACTTTATGGAATGACATCTTGACTATGGCCATCAACACAGTTGCTCCCAGATGTCCATCCCCACTGCTGCAGCGGCAAAGGTCCCCCTGATATACAGAGGACCTGAAGTGGCTGAAGTGAGAGGGTAGGTGTAGCAGGGAGCAGTCCTGCAAGGCTGCTGCCTCTTTCAGAAGGTGGTTGTGTGGGCCAGCTGGAGGGCTGAGCACGCACAGTGAAGTAAACAGGCTGAGAGACCCTGTGACAGAGTGGGCAGGATATTGGCCCTTTAAGGCTGAGGAAAGGAAGCCTGGCCATGCCCACTCTGCCTGTATATGGAGAGACAAAGCAGAGAGGAAGCAATCTCTGCCTGGGAGCTGAAGGGCAAATGGGAGAGGCTGTGCCTAAGAGGGAGCCTTGTGCCTGGGGGTTTGAGGCCAGGCTATATGGACTTTGGGGTGGGAGTGGGGTTGATACAGGGTGGAGGCGGATGAGCCGGCAGCCCTAGGGATTGTGGACTGTACTGTGTCTAATAAAGAGACTGTGGATTTGATACCCTCTGGACTGCTGTAGAGTTGGGTCCTACAGGAGGGTACCCCCTTCCTCGTCTCTTATACACATCTAGATGTGTATAAGAGACAGTAAGACAGTTGTGAGAATGTGGCCCTTTTTACACGGGCCTCTCCCACCCATGAGCACACAGATTTCTGCATGTTCATGGGTGGGGGAGCCCTGTGTGAACGATGCGGCATATGCACCTGCGGTGAGTGAGGATGTGTACGCTCACACATCCCCACTCACCCCCCATTTCGTCCCCACACACGGAGCAACCGGGAAAAACGGCAGTTGCTCCATGGGTGCAGATGAGTGGGGATGCATGTGAGGCCGTGTGTATGGCCCACCCGGCGCACCCACAGACCCTCCACCCGGTGGAGGGTAAATAAGGTTCTTTGAGATGGCATCAAACATTCTCACAACACCCACCCTTCCAGCCCCGCATGAATTTTTTTCTTATATTTCTAGGAAGGGTTGAAAGGAACTGTCATTCTGAAGGGGAGAGTCAGTGTTTTTTATACTAGAGGAGCTTGAGTCCATCATGTGGTCTATTATTTGAATAGGGTGAGATGCCATGCACAACCCAGTTGTGAGAATGTTAGGAGTCATCTCGAAGAACCTTCTTTACAAGGCAACAACCTTCGGATCACTCACATGGGGAGGCGTTGTTTGTTTACAAACAGCTTTATCTCCCAGTCCAATTGATGTGAGCAAGCAGAGGTAAGGGATGCAGGTAAGGGATGAAGACACCCACCCCCATGACCAGGCCTCCTCCAGCCCAACCCAGGTGCAGGGCTGCCCCTGCGGGTGCTGCCTAATACCCAGAGGCCCCCGGCTTTATGCCGGGTTCGCCCAATGGACGCTATGCCCCTGTGAGTCTGAGGAAAAGATTTGTTCTGCTGGTCAAGAATGAAAAGTCTCCTTTCATCCATTTCTGGAATTTAGCAGAAGGAGCTACGGTGCTTAGGGATGTGTAGCACTTTTGCTGCTGTTGTCAGACGTTCTGTATGTAAGGGATGGTGTGGGGGAAATTGCAGAAAGGGACTCTGGGAAGAGCAAAAGTACAGAAAGAGCTTGCTTGCAGAATAGTTGCAGACTAAGACAGAAAGTGCAGCTGGCTGACCTTGGCGGCAGGACACTGCGATAAGGAATGAACAGGATGTGGCTGGGAAGAAGAACATAACATGCACAGAAAAGATAGTGAAGCAACTAGAGATGTAACCCATAGCCTTGCTTTTGACTAGACAAAGGAACATTAGAAATGACATTATAGCAAGTGGAAAAACCCAGCTTATAACTTGTATTGCGCATGTGTAAGAGATGCTTCTGCAGTTTGGTATAAAGGCTTGTGGGGGCAGTCCCAAAGCCAGCTCTCCTTTGTAGAGTCTGATAACGCGTTAGCACTCAATAAACTGGATTACATTTCACCCTGACTCTGTGTACAGCCTCGAATTGGTGAGCCCACCCGAACCCAGTGGATTTTAGGGAAAATCCACAACAATGGCCCTTATATCATGACTCCACAGCTGTGCAGAACAGGCATTACAATTCTGTGGAGCTCCACAGAACAGATATCACAACTTCACAGCATCCTTTATTATTGAAATTTTGATCCAGTAACTCTAGTTTCACATTCTATGCCACAAAAGGGTTTTTGTCTGGTCCTCATGGACAGTGCTTTTTAGAAGTTTCCGAAAGCGCTCTACTGGCTATGAAGAAACAGTGCTTTCACAAGGTGCAGCTATTGTGAAGTGATCTCACTCAGGTACCTGTTGCTGTGGTGTTTATGTGCCGACAGTGTATTTAGTGCTGCAGCTCCAAAAGGACCAACATGTCCTTTTGCATCTGCAACATCATTGGGCCCCACTCTGAGCTTCATTTCCAGTATAGGGTGACAAGAAAGAGGAGGAGTGCAGCCCAGCCCAGGCACTGAGATGGACACCTCCCAGCCCAGGATGACCCTTCCAGTTCCCAGAATTACATAAGCCAGACTGGGGGCAAATGCCCATGGCATAGCACTGCTCTGTGGTGAAGCCAGAGGGTGACACTAAAGGATACCTTTTGGTGGCAACAAAGGTGGGAGCAGGGGAGCTTGTGTACAATATTATTTCGTATTTTAATGTGGATTATTGGGGGGTATAGTGGATGGGATTTTGAGATAGCCATGACTCCCACTGTGTGAGAGAGATACAGTCTTGGGTATGGGGTTTCCTTGGATGAGAGGCCAGGTAGCATGTTAGGGGTAGGGATTCTCGTGTGTGAAGCATGAGAGTGGGAATGGGTACTAGGAGGACACACTCAAAATGTAACACCAGGGACCAACCCTGTAACCCAGGTCCTACTAAGGTAACCATTACCCAGCTGTGTGGGTGTGTGAAAATTGCTAAAATACAATTAAAATATTATTATTATTTTTAAAGGGAGTGGGAATGGGTATAAGGTTGAGATGGGGTTTTACTTATGTTACTTATCATATGTTGTAAGCTTTCCAGAGCTGCATGATTTGAGTGGGATATAAATCTAAAGATAATGATGATGTCTCCTTGCCTGAGAACTGCTGAGTCTGAGGCACAGAACAGTCCAGACACACAGTCCACTTGTTTGGGGTGGAAAAACCTAAATTAGCACATGGAACCAATGTTTGTGTTTTTTAATATCTGTATTAGACCCCAAATTTCACATACAGAATTAGAACTTACATTCCGATTACCAGGAGTGTTGTTACGATACTATTGTCATGGTCAGATCATTATCTTCTGAAGGCCCAGATTCCCATCCCTTTATGCCCTCATCAGGGTGGTGGACCCTAAAGATCATCCACCCATGGAGTCTTATGGATCCAGTTGGCTTCCAGAACTCTTTGAGAGGTTTAACTACTGACCTGGACAGCTACTCTGTTGATGATCTAATCACTTTATGGAATGACATCTTGACTATGGCCATCAACACAGTTGCTCCCAGATGTCCATCCCCACTGCTGCAGCGGCAAAGGTCCCCCTGATATACAGAGGACCTGAAGTGGCTGAAGTGAGAGGGTAGGTGTAGCAGGGAGCAGTCCTGCAAGGCTGCTGCCTCTTTCAGAAGGTGGTTGTGTGGGCCAGCTGGAGGGCTGAGCACGCACAGTGAAGTAAACAGGCTGAGAGACCCTGTGACAGAGTGGGCAGGATATTGGCCCTTTAAGGCTGAGGAAAGGAAGCCTGGCCATGCCCACTCTGCCTGTATATGGAGAGACAAAGCAGAGAGGAAGCAATCTCTGCCTGGGAGCTGAAGGGCAAATGGGAGAGGCTGTGCCTAAGAGGGAGCCTTGTGCCTGGGGGTTTGAGGCCAGGCTATATGGACTTTGGGGTGGGAGTGGGGTTGATACAGGGTGGAGGCGGATGAGCCGGCAGCCCTAGGGATTGTGGACTGTACTGTGTCTAATAAAGAGACTGTGGATTTGATACCCTCTGGACTGCTGTAGAGTTGGGTCCTACAGAAGGGTACCCTCTTCCTCAGAGGGGGATTCAGCCTATGCTTAACAGAGGGGTTTGCTAATTCCCTAGAGACACCCCAGTGTCCCCATGTGGCCCTGAGAAGACCCCCTGCTACAGCACGCAATTAGAGCGCAGGTGACACTCGACTCGTGCTGAAGCCAACCATTTGCGGCATAGATCATTTTTAAAGGACTATGCCGTGGCTGTGATGGTGGTGAAGAAAGCTTTCAGGGCCAGTTTCTCCTCCTCAATCACCAGCGCCAACTGCCTTCCGGTGCTGGTGTTTATGCTCAAGGCTCCACCCCCTTTGCGCGCCCGTAAGCGTGCGGAGCGCCATACTGGGGGCGGGGCCAGGTCTGCTACACCAGCTTACCCCTGCCTGCATTCAGCGCATCCCTTGGGGCTGTCAGTGCTGGGTGTGTGTCCTGCGCTGCCACTGGGGGCGGTGCTGGGGGGGCGGTCACGTGGGGGGTCAGGGGGGAGACTGCAGTGCAGCGGCTGGGGCCCGGGGTGTGTGGACCCCTCTGCAGGTGGCAGCCCCAGCAGGGGATGACAGTCGAGGAGATCCACCCAGAGAGCGGTGATGGGCGATACCTCGTCATCCTCTCAGGACCTACCCTGTAGGGTTCCTCAGGTTCTATTCTGTCTCCCCTCTTATTCAATGTGTATATGAGGCCACTGGACAAGGTTTGGGGTGAAGTGCCATCAGTACACTGATGACTTTTCATCTGACCCAGGCCATGTAGTCTTGGTGATGAACCAACTGAAGCTGAATCCAGACAAGACTGAGGTGATGATGGTTGGTCAGCCTTGTAACCTGGAGAGGATTGGTACTCTTGTTATTGGTGGAGACCAGCCCCCTCTGGTTGATCAGGTTCGTAGCTTTGGAGTGCTTCTGGACCCCTTGTTGCGCCTGGATTGCCAGGTTGCAGAGGTGGCCAGGAGTGCTTTCACCAACTCGCACCTGGTGAGGAAGCTGCAGGCTTTTCTTTCTGATTCAGATCTGGCCACTGTCATCCATACTTTCATCGCCTCAAGGCTAGATTACTGCAATGCACTCTACGTGGGGCTGCCTTTGATGACTGTTCAGAAGCTGCAGCTGGCGGAGAATATTGCAGCTTGCCTCCTTTTGGGGGTGAGGCACCAGAAGTACATTACACCGGTGCTCCAAAGTCTGCACTGGTTCCCTATAGTCTTTGGGACACAATTTAAGGTGCTGGTTTTTAACTTTAAAGCCCTAAACAGTCTGGGCCCCACATATGTGAGAGACTGCCTGTCCTTCCATGCCCCACTGTGGCCCCTGCAATTGTCCAGGAGTGCCTCCCTGTGGGTGCCATCTGTTATTAATTATTATTAATTATTATTCTTTTATTATTATTATTATTTTATTTATTATTAGTCTTGTTCAATGAGGGCTTGCAGGGATACGATCTCGACTGCTGCCCAAATCTATGGAACTCCATTATTATTATTATTATTTATTATAAGCATTTATATATCGCCAGCGATGTACTTGGCGCTTTACAAAAATTAAGATAGACACAGTCCCTGCCCGAGAATTGAGCCAAAGCCTGGGCATCTTCTGAAGGTGGTGTAAGATCTTTCTATTTGTTAGGGCATTTGGCAGAAAGGGATGGGGGAGGGGGTTGGAGTAGGGGTGTGAGAGGGCAGTTGGGGAAGGTTTTGTGGCATCGTGGTGGGGTTGGGGATTTGTGTTTTTATGCTGTTTTATATGTACTGTTTTTATTTGTTTCATAAGCTGCTCTGAGCCATTTGGAAAGGGCAAGGTAAAAATTTGAATAAATAAAATAAATTATAAAACAAAACACAATAGGTCTTGCTTTTACCTAGCTGCTCAAGCTCACAGATCCCTGTTACCCCTGAAAAAGTTGCTGCTGTTGCAAACCCCTAACACAGTCAGAACCTACCAACCCTGTAAAGACCAATATGATTCCTAATATGGTGAGAAAGCTTACGAAATAGAATCATGGGACTCCAGTTCATTGTTTCTGCAGCTACCAGAGTAGGTTAAAGGACTGGCCCTGGACAGGGAGTTGGAGAAACTGATCCCCAAGATATTACACATTACAGTGGAAGGTGATCCCATAGGTCAGGACTGGCCTATAGAGTTCCAAGAGGAAGGGTTAGTGAAAGCTCTGGTCCTGGGAGACTGGTGATTATTAGACTCTTGAGCTAGGAGATGAGTCTAAAGTAGAGCGTGCAGGAGCAGAAAAAGAGAAAACCAAGGGTATTGTGTGTCTGGGTTGCAGGCCCTGGAATGAATCCATGACCAAATCTATGAATGAAGTTTTTACCAGGATCCTGTCCCCAAAATAGACCAGTCTCTTCACAAGTAAATGAGCTTAAAAAAGGAATACAGATGGAAATGGAAATATTGGTTACAGAGTAATAAGGACTTGTTTATGTTTATTCAAAAATGTATAACCTGGCCCCTCCTGCCAAATGGCAGCTTGTGGTGGTGTACAAAAGACAATTAAAAACATAATATAAAAAATACAATATAAAAACAATTTAAAATCATCAAACAAATGAGGCCTGACTAAAACCCACTACCTTCCCCACCCCAAAAAAGAAAGAAAACCCCTCCACCCATCTCCCTCACCAAATGCCTGGCGAAACAGCCAGGTCTTACATTGTCTGCAGAAGGAGGGGAGATGCGGAGAGAGGCAAATCTCCACTAGAAGGGAGTTCCACAGCCGTGGTACGACCACCGAGAATGCCCTCTTGAATGTCACCACTCAGAAGACTCAGGGGACCTCCAAGAGGATGCCCCCGGCCAACCACAGGGGCCGATCCAGGACATGGGGGATGAGGCACAGGTACTTGGGGCCCAGGTCGTATAGGGCTTTAAAGGTAATAACCAACATCTTGAATCTGACCTGGAAGACTATAGGCAGCCAGTGCAGAGCATGGAGCACCAGTGTTATGTGCTCTCAGCGGCCAGTCCCTACCAGGAGGCAGGTCGCTGCGTTCTACACCAGCTGCAGTCTCCGGGTTGTCACCATGCGTAGCCCCACATAGAGTGCATTGCTTAATTGCTAATGGTGTACTAATCACGATGGTGGCCAAACTAAGTCTGAGTAGGTGTCATGCTTGTAGCATCTGCAGATGGGTGCCTTGGTAGGTAAGTAACACCATGAGCAGCAGAGAGGCTGGTACTTATGGCCTTATCACTAAATGAAAACCATATTTTTTTAAATAAAGAAGCAAAGGAAGCACATATGATATGCAATATCATCCAACTAGGTGATTTTGGTAGCCTAAAAAAATTTCTAAGCCAGTTCTAGTGGATTTTGAGGTTCAAAATCCCTGCAAAAGGTTGCTTGCTTTAGATGTCCTTCCTTGGACCTTAATATCCCATTCTCCTGCCTAACTGCAACCAAGCCAAGCACGTGCACCCAAGACTTTGCATCTGCTGAATGTTATTTATCCCGTGTCTCTCACTATGTCCCCGCTCCTTGTCTTCCCCCTCTGTGTCTATTAGATTATAAGCCATAGGCAGGGACCGCGTCTATCTTATTGTTCTGTAAAGCGCAGGTACATAGCTGGTGCTATACAAATGCTTATAATAATAATAATAATAATCTCCAACTTAGCATAGCTCATGCTAACTTAACTTAGCTCAGACCCATCCAGGCCTTATATGCCCTTATGCTGTATTAACAATCATATCAGTTTGCTCCTAATAACAACTACTGGCTACATGGTTCCAGCAAAGAAACCAAGGATATTGTTATAGGAAAATTCTGGGGGAGGGGACTGACCCTGTGGACTCATCTCTCCCCCTACAGGAGGGAATAGCTAAAAGTAGAACAGGACGCTGGGTGTTCTTGAATGAGATGCTCCCATGCATGACCACCCAGTCATCCAACTGCCCATCTGAGGTGCATGCTCCCATGAGCCACGCAGCACCCACTCGTGGCCACTCACGTTGCACTGCTGAAAAATCCAGTGCCCCATGCGGGGGAAGCCAAAATAGTGTGGCATCCCCTGCCCATATTTATTTACTTTATTTTAATTTGTATCCCATCCTTTCCCTTAGGCTCAGGGTGGCTCACATTTCAACATATTAACTTTTGTTCTTAAGGGTGTAGTGTCACCACAGGCCCCACATTTTATCTTCACCCTGGGCCCTGTAAATTCTAAGGCTGGCCCTGGCCAGAATTCAGCATTTTTCTGTGAAACTGACCACTTTGCTGCAGATGGGCACTCAAGATTTCATTTTGCTGCTGTAAAGGATGCTAGCCACTGCCTCCTCTTCTGCTTTGCCCACAAGCAGATCCCAGTGTGTTCTAAACCCAGAATGGAGGGTTTATATAACTCAGTGATAATAATGCAAGCACCCACACTTCGTAAGTTAAGTACTCTGGAATAGGGCTGGCCTTAGAATTTGTGGAGCCCAGGACAAAAATAAAAGGAGGGGCCTCTGGTGGCCCTGCCCTCAGTCAGGGGCGGCTTCTGCAGGATCCTAGAGGTGGTAGTGTTTGAAGTCTGGTGGGGGGCGGGGGTACACACTGCCCTGGCCAAAACAGAGGCCATTGGGGTGGGGGTGGGGAGGGAGCAGAAGTGGAGAAAATAGCGGGTCCCAGGACAGTCACATTGGGTCGCCCTGTGATAAACCCCGCACTGCCCAGGTAGGGAGGGACTTCCCAGAATGATTGTATGAACGGTCAGTGTTAGATGTTAAGTTCCTTAATACACTTTAATTAACAAGCACCCCTTGTTTGCATGATCACTTCCCCCTGAGGTTAACTGCTATGTATTCTCTGTTTAAAGTCAGAAGTACATACCCCAGACGGGATCATCCACGACTACCCCTTCCTTTAATCCTTTGCTATAAACTCTGTTGTTCCAAAGCAGAGATAAAGTGAGTTAAGGGGAGTAATGACTTTAGTTTGAGCAAAACATTTTTAAAATTTAATTTTATGAACTGGGAACCAACTTCAGCCTCCTCTGGCAAGGGCAGCTTCAAAGCGTGACCGTAGTGTGAGCCCTAGGGTCTCAGAAGCCCGTCCGGAGAAGAGACAGTAGAAGGCAGGGCAGTATAGTTAATCTGACAGCATTTTCAGTATGGGCGCGCATCATAATGTGCCTACTTTCGTTCTGGTGGGGACTGGGCTACTCTCCATGAGATCCCTCCCCGCTGAGCACAGATCTCACCCCAGGCAGCGACAAACACCTCTGGGGAACATGCCATACACAGCTGCGCATAAGACACACAAATACCTCTGACTCCGTTGAACTCAATGAGCGATTACTAGCCACTGAGTTCTATGGAGTCAGAATTGCACTCGTCGCCCACAGCCTAAGCGTGTGAGCCTTACCCATTAAAGTCAACGCGAGCTGAACCACCCACCGACTTTAGGACAGGATCGTGCTCCTAGTTGCACGCTCTCACGCGGAGACACACTCACCCACCCCAGGCGGTTTGCAGGCGGGCTCACTCCTCCCCCTAGCGCGCACCTGCCCAGCCCGTGCCCACGAAAGAAGGGCAGCCCGGGCGGGGCGGCTGGGAGAGAAGGAGACGGCTGAGTGAGGAGCGGGCGCGCATGTCCCCGCCGCGGCTCCGCACCGAGCTGAGTATGTGACTGAAACCAGCTCCAAGCGCTCGAACCGCCACCATGTGGCTCCCTCTGCTGCTGGGGTTGCTGCTCTCCCGAACAGGTAACCGTGCCCATAGGGACACCCGGGTTGGGAAGTGTCTGTATCCATGGGAATGCTGGAGCACAGGAGCACCCGCGGTAGCTGGGGGTCGGTAGAGGCGCTCCCGAGGTAGCTGGAGGGCTGTATCCATGGAGGGATAGAGGAGCTCCCGCAGACCTCTGGGGGGCTGTATGCGGGGCGGGGGAGCCCCCGGGGTAGGCTAGAGTAGTGGGGAACTCTGGGGTCTGGAGCAGCGCGGCCCGGAATAACGGGGGTGCCGCCCAGAAGCAGCAGGCAGCAGGTGCCTTGTTGCAGTCCGTGGAGAACCGTGGAGAATTCATTTTCTGCCCTTTCCCCGGCTCCGACTGATGGATTCCTTCCCGGACCAAGCATGCCAGGTTCGGCTTGCGATTTGCATCCCTGTGCTGGATGGAGCTTCCCTCCTTCCTACGCGAGACGCTTGGGAAGCAGACACCCCCGCCCCCACAGCGTTACTCTGAGCCCTTGTCTCCATGTCTGAGTCCTTGCGTCTTCCCCCCTCCCCAATCTCCCACTTGCGGGGTCGGGGGCTGCGCATCCCCCCAGCCCCATCCTTGATCACATGGCGTGTCTGGGTTTCTGCCCCAGGATGTGCTCCCGGACTGGTGCTGTTTGAGCTGCTCCGCTGACTGACTTTGGACATACTCAGTTCAACCAGCTCCCCGTAACCTGGAGCAGTGTGTGTGTGTGTGTGTGTGTGTGAGGAGAGAGAGAGAGAGAGAGAGAGAGAGAGAGCGCGCCTTTATTTTGGGGGAGTGGCTGGTGTGGTAGCAGATGCGTATTTGGTGTGGGTACAAGGTATACCGGCTGCTCTGGTTTGCCAGACTGTGCATCGTTTGTTTCTTGTTAAGCTAGGAACAGAGTTTCCTGTGGGTAGCAGCTACCTGGTTGCAGACAGGAGTGACGGTAGCTGGGTCAGGGGCCGGTCCATGTATGAGGATAGGTTGGATTATTCTGCCAGATACACTTTCCCCAGGTGCCTAACTGGCTGATTCCAGCCAACAAAGGCAACAGAATAATGGCCACTCCACCGACACACATTGGCAGCCAGTGAAGATAGTAGTTTTGAAGACAACCGGTTTTGTGCCTGCCAAATTATTTGTGAGCTAGTTTTGATGCTTGGAAAGGGGTTGCTCTCATTCTGAGGTTGGTGTGGATTTTCTCTTCATACCACATGCTAATAGTGTGTCAGAGGCAGTGGCAGGTTTCTTTGCAGGTGACTCAAAGGGGTTGATAGGGCAGCAGAGACTGGT
Source organism: Sphenodon punctatus (assembly GCA_003113815.1). Taxonomy (NCBI): domain Eukaryota; kingdom Metazoa; phylum Chordata; class Lepidosauria; order Sphenodontia; family Sphenodontidae; genus Sphenodon; species Sphenodon punctatus. The sequence goes on from QEPC01007158.1 coordinate 12,732,122, forward strand.
GGGCAGTATTCCTGGTCTGTAGAAATGCACTACTAATAGGAGGTCTGGGTTGCAGTCCAGAACTACAGCCCATGTCTTGCTGTACATGGACTGTACCTACAGTAAATAAGCAGTTGATACCAACAATAGTGGAAAAGGTGACAGAACATATTGGAGCGTGATGACAGCAAGCCACACCACTGTGGCCAAGGTACTGGAGAGCTCCAGGTAAGACAATCAGAAAGGGCTTAACTGCATAACAGGAGGTGGCTCTGTGCTGTTTTACTCATACGTATGTAAAACTATATGTATTTCAGACTGAGTGGCTTTTCCAAGCTAAGCTTAAACTTGTTCCCATCTAGTTTAATGTCACTTAGAAAAGACATTTTTAATCTGTAATAAGTTTCTGTACAATAATGCATAGCAAATAACAGTGGGTTTAATTAACCCTGAAATAAACTCCACATAAACAAGTCCATGCTAAGAGCAAACCCAGAGCACAATTGCAGAGATGAGAGATGACAAGCAGGGAGTGTGTGAACAAAAGGCGGCATCGAGATTGCATATGATTAAAAACCCAAGGACAACATTACCTCCACAGCTGTCATTTGCTAAGAACTAGGGAACAAACATCCTCAACCGGGGGCTCAAATTAGCTTCCAGCACACTAATTCAGAAACGAGGCCAGGTCTCAATTTAGTTCACTTAGTTTTCCTCACAAGGAACACTATTATCAGCACAGGAATTTCCTGAAGACGGACATCTGAGAAGGTAGGGATTCCAAATACAACCAGTGATGCAGAAGAACAGGGAAGTAATTTAAAAACCTCTGTGGTTTTAAATGAAATGATTCAAATCATTACATAAAAAGGGATGTTACAAAATGGGAATATCTATACATGCAGGGATAGTTTCATTCAATGGCCCCTTTAGTATGAATGCCATAAGCGTACAGATTCAACAAGGTGGTGGTTGTGCACCTCTGCATGCAGTTCTCCACACCTTGGCCAAGTCTGTGTTACATTTTGTAAGAGAACAAATCAGTACTCCATTTGTCATGCTTTGCCCTTCACCCCCACCCCGCAAGTCTGGCTGTACACGGTGACACGGCTCTAGTGTAAGGTGCAAGTAACTAGCACATGGCATGATGAATGGAGTTGCAATTTGCAATTCACGTAGAAAGTTCTGTGAATGCGGTCTACTCTCTTGGTTCTTTGGTGGAGCATTAGGATAGGCCCTTGCTTTGATGGGAATGCAATTCCTGCACCACTCACATGAATTTCTACAGTAGAGCACCCTCAACTGCTGCTTTGAGGCATCAGCCTGAGAAGGACCTTTACATACTGAGCCTCCATTTTGCTCTCTGCAGCACAGTGCCCCCTAGCACCACACTGGGGTATTGAGTTTAGCAGTGATTGATGGGAGACGACCTCCTACCAAGTTGCACATCAGCCCCGCTGCACCTGAGGTTTCATGCAGAATTGCTTGTCCCATCTAAGTGCTGAAGAGACTAGACCTTGATCAGTTTGTGAGATTTGAATGAGAACTCAAGCCACCAATAGCATAAAGCTTACACATGAATGCTAGAAAATTGCTTTGCACATAGTGTTATACCTCTTCTCCCAGTCAAGTCACTACTAATTCCCATCCTTGCATTTCTGCAAAAGGGCAGCAGCTGGTTTCTGGATAGTGAGGGCTGAAGATCTTCTCTCCATCAAGATCAAATCAAGTCTCCCATTTCCAGCACTTTGCTTGTTTGCCAAGTCTAGGAAGCCTGCTGTAGGGGGTTGAGAAGGTGGCTGTGCATGAATGAAGTTCTAACATTGTTTTCCTACTTGAACAGGAGGCCTCCTGGCTCTGCCATCTGTACGGCCAACTGACTGCATAGCAGAGAAGAAACGTTGCCTAGCTGATCCTGTCTGCAGCGCAACCTACCGGACCCTAGAGAACTGCTCTCTTGCTAAGCACCCTTTACAATCTCTGGGTCACGGTACTAGGGCAGGGTGTCTGAATGCAGAGCTAGTCCTCAGAAATAGCCCTTTACAGCAATGCAAGTGTCACCGGCACATGAGAAGGCAAGAGCACTGCCTGCATGTCTACTGGACTGTTCACCCCAGCTTAACAACCGGTGAGAGGCAGAGCTGGCCAGAGAGTTTGTGGGGCCAGTGAAAGCTTGGTGTGGGGCCTCTTGATATCGTGGGTCCTGGTGGGTGTGTAGGGGGGACAGGTCTATTTATGTGTGACTCTCAGTGGGCAGGGGAGGTTTTGGGACTGAGAATTCCTGTTCCTCGTTTGGACCAGTTTCTTGTTCAGAGGCATTTAGAATCTGAAAGCACAGGTTGAAGGCCCTGGTTGACCGGGTGTTAAGCCAGTCCTGGGGAGAGAGCAGCATTGATCACACTCCTTACAGTAGGTCAGACAGGGGGAGTTTGCTGCTCCAGAGCTGCTCATGAATCCAGCATGTGATCAGTAGAGAATTAATAAAAGGAAGATGAAAGATTGGGCAGTTCGTGTGTATTTGGTTTTATAAGCACACCTCTTCCCAACTTGAGTGTGCCATAGGCCTCCCAGTGAATAGGGGAGAGTGTCCTAGAAAGCAGCTTGGGCGCTGAATGTAGTGTACACTAGAGGTCCCTTGTGAGGCAGAGAGAGGCGAATGTAAGGCTAATGCTGTTATGGTAAGAACTGCAGGAGGGGTCACTTTTGCACAACATTGAACAAGGGTTTAATTGGAATAAGCTGCTCTGTCTCTCTCTTCCCAGGGCCCATTGTGCCTGGCTGTTAGCTGCAGCTTTAAAGAGAGAGACATGCTGAACCCAAAAAGGAGCAAATGAAAACTTGGAGCAAATCCTGACCCATGCGGAGGCTAGTGAATTATTCTTATGTCACTGCTGCTCTCTTAGGCCACAGTCCTAAAACCACTTCCTCTGGAGTAACCCCACTGAAAACGAGAAAGGGGTTGAGATTTGCAGCCTGAGGCTATTCATTAGAACTGTGGTGGGGTGGTTGTTGCTTTTTCTCACTCTGGGTGCTGAGCAATTCTGGATGGAGCCCTTGCTCCATGAAAACGGCTAGATAGACTGTCCTCTGTGTGTGTACATGCACACACACTGTGTGTGTCTGAAAGAAAAAGTGAGATTGCAGTGGGTTCTTTCAGAATCTATGAATATTTATGTCACCCTTTCTAGGTCTCTTTAATTTGGAGACCTCTCCCTATGAGGATCCAGCATATGAAGAGCCCTTGAGGACTGACTACAAAAAGCTGGCAGCTCAGGTTTCAGGTAAAAATCATGCCTGGGCCTTTTCTTTCTCAAGGTCTAATAAATCAGATTTTTTAAAAGGAAATATATTTTAGGGCAAAGGCCCCTTTAAAATTAGCCAGTGGAATATTGGCTCTGGAGAGCCGGAGGCAAACATGGAGCTGAGAAAATGGGGTCAGCACACAAGACAACAGGGGATTCCTTATTCCCTTGCCTAGACACGAAACCATCGGAGAGAGAGAAACTTGTTAGAGTTAAAGGGGCAGAATCAGAAGAAGCAAATGCATCAAGGGGAGTCCAGCACACCCTAGCCAATTGCATTTTGTGAACAATCCAGTCATTTTCTTAGTTATCATGATACAATAGAAAGCGACTGTATCTGTTGTTGAAAGATTCCATTATCTAATTTAATAACATCAAGGGTTTATTTATAATAAAAGAATGGGTTGTGAGTTTCTGTCCACACCCACTAAAACAATTCTTCCAAATCTTTGATGTGATGCACATTGATCTCATCCCACCATTAAAATTACCCAATGTGATACAAAGATTTGTCAATAATAAAGTCCCTACTTCCCACTTATTCCTCATCCTGGCTTTCCTCTCTGCCAGATATTCTTTTAGCTCAGAGCAACTAGGAATATTTATAACTAGCTTTCACCTCCGCACCCCTTGTCAGACAACTGTCTGGATGCAGGTGACATCACCATGCCCCTAGTCTCGTGCTGAAAAGGAACAATGAATCATGGTGCAGTGCCTCTCCAGTGCACCCCCAGGTGTCCACTCTGGAACTTGCTTTATTGTCTTTGGGTTTCTGTGGTTTTACAGGCTCACGCCTAATAGAAGACAGCACAAATGCCTGCCTGAGCGTGACTCACATCTGTAGCATGAACAAGAAGTGTGCGCGTCTGCGCACAAACTATGCCTCCACCTGTAGCAAAGAGGCTGGGGATGTCTGTGATCAGCACAAATGTCACCAAGAACTCAGGCAGTTCTTTGAGAAGCTCCATACAAATATCACCAGGAGCCTCCTGTTCTGTCCCTGCCAAGATGAAGTGTGTGGAGAACGACGCCGGAAAACCATTGTCCCTGAGTGCTCTTTCCAGGAGAGCACCAAACGCAACTGCCTCCTCCTCTTGGAGTCCTGCATCACAGACAATATCTGCAAGTAGGTCTTGCACTGGGAGGCACAGGGCCAGCCATGCACTGGGCCAGCCGTGGCTACAGTCTTGACTCTTGATGCTCTCTTCTTCTGCCTCCAGATCCCGTCTAGCTGATTTCCAAGAAAAATGCCAGCCTGCGAGCACCTCCCTAGATGGCTGTTCTCAGCACAATCATGTTGCATGCCTGCGGGCCTACATGGGGATGATTGGTAAGTGGCATGCCGGCGGGGGGTGGGGATGTTGGGATGCTTGGTCAGGGCCATACCCTCAAGCATATGTAGAGGAAGAGTGATACAGGGCCAGGCTTGTAGATGTGTAGTGCAGAAAACAAGGGGGCATGCTCTACAAATCTATCTTGCTTTGTAGAACAGCATCCGAGCAGCAGAGGCTATCTAGCTTCTCCACAGAGCTATTACCAGCACTTTAGGCATGGGGTGCTCTATTTCCACATGCACTGGTCCTTGGGATTCTCACCCCTTCATTATTAGGCTACACCGGAGCCCTGTTGAGTGGTGGGTTCATGGTGATCCATGTTCTTAACACCCTCCACCCCTGGGGTCCTGCCAGCTGGCATGTACTTGCTGATCCGGGCCTCGGAGGATGGGGGTGAGGGATCGCTGTCTCCACGGCCGGCCAAGTGGCCGGGTCACCACTCCTGCGGCTCTTGGAAGCCTGCCTTTGGCCCAGCAGGCCTCCTTGCAGGGACATGCTGCGGAGCTCCCTGCTCGCCAGAACATGTGAGAAAATTGCTCACTGGGGCCATTTTGCGCATATGCAGCCCTTTTCCAAAATGGCACTGGCAGCATTGGTGCCATTTTGGAAAGGACTGCACATGTGCAAAATGGCCCCAGTGGCCATTTTGCACATACTTACTACCAAGCAGGGAGCTCCGCAGCATGCTCCAGTAAGAAGGCCTGATACAGGCCTACAACCACTGTGGTGGCAGTGGCCTGGCCGGCCAACAGCAGAAATGGCCGGTGGAGGCCCAGACTGGTAAGTACATGCTAGTCAGAAGAGGTAAAGGTCTCCAGACGCAGGTTCGGGTTCCCTTTTAGTCCGGTTCCACAGTTCCCCTTCAATGGGAAAATATCCCATTGAAGTCGATGGGAAAATATCCCATTGAAGTCAATGGGAAGGTTTCTCAGTGGGAAAGATACAGAGCCGAAAATCAGAACAGTAACAGGCCTGATTTTCAGATCCTCTTGGTTTTAAACTGAAACAGCCAACTTCACACTGTTTCAGTTAAAACCAAAACCCCCACCCCTAATCGATACTGCACACCTGAACTGTGATTGCACAGCTCTGCGCCTGGGAACAGGCCTAGGAATCTTGGGAAAGAAGAAGCACAGCAACTCCCAAGTGTGTCCCCTTTCATTCCTGGACACAGGCAGGAGTCTCTATGAACTTCAGGTTTAGCTGTCAGAGATGAAAGCTTCCCAGAGAATTAACCTCCTTAGTTTTCAGTATGTCAGAGGAATCTGCAGGCTTCATGCAAGGATGGAGCCCTTGGTGAGCAGTAGGGCCCTTTAGCTGACGCACCAAGCAAAATGCTTTCCTCAGCTCTCCTTGGACATTTTCCACACAAGCAAAGCCTGACTTTGATCTTTTGGGGATTTGGGACAGGTACAATGATGACCCCAAATTACATCAGTAACTCTAGCATGGAAGTTTCCCTGTGGTGTTTGTGCGAGAACAGTGGCAACCAAAGAGAGGACTGTGAGCAGATCCGTGGCATGTTCACGAGCAACAGATGCCTCCGTAAGTGTGTGTAGTAAGCAACTTGGAACATGGGCTGAGCATCACTGAGTTCAAGCTTCCCGTCTTCACGCAGCCTATGCCCTGCTCTCCTGTAGTGCTCCCACTGCCTCCAACCTATGGCACTTCCTTGGTCTCCCCTTTGCTTTCTTCCACTCTTCTGGAATTCTCTTCCCAAATCCTTTTCTAGCTACTTTTTGTTACATTCAAGTCTCTCTGGGGAGTTTCTCTGCTACTCATCTGTGCAAACGGAATGGACGTGAAAGGTTCAGAGGCAACCAGGCATCATATCGGCCTGGTTGGCTCTCCTTTGCCCCCGTTGGGGTGATGGACTGGTTAGGTTGGTCCACCCTCGGAGACGTATGGATCCAGCTGGATTTAAGAATTCTCTGAGGGGTTTACCTACAGACCTTGATGGCTGCTGTGTTGATAAAGTGGTTGCCCTGTGGAATGGCATCTTGATCAAGGCCATCAACATGGTGGCACTCAAGCGTCCGCTCCTACCGCTGTACAAACACAGGTTCCCATGGTATACTGAGGGTCTGAGGCAGTTGAAGTGGGAGGGTAAGTGGTTAGAGCACAGGTGGTACTAGACTTGTGCTGAATCTGACAAATTGCGGCATAGATAATTTTTGAAACGCTATGCTGTGGCTGTGATCATGGCAAACAAGGCGTTCTTCACTGCTATCAGCATTTGCAAAGTCTCATCTGGCAGAGCTTTTCCACATGGTGAGAGATCTGGCTAATCCGGTCTGTCTCTGCCAGGTGTTGGAGTGATCTAATGCCTGCTGTCACCTTTTTTATTTACTACTATGCAGACAAAATTGTTCGTATTCACCATGACTTTGACGCAAATGCTTCTATGGCAGAGTCAGAGTTTGGGGCTGTGGTGATCCAGCCTTGTCCTTTTTATCGGGATCAATTTCAGTCACTATTGCCCACCGATGCGGAGGATGTGTTTGGGGCTATGCGGGTCAACAGTTGTGAATTAGATCCATACCTGTCCTGGGTCATGAAAGCCAGCCAGGAGACTTTAGGGCCATTGTTGGCTGGGGTTGTCAATGCCTTCCTTAGGGAGGGCAGGTTGTCAGACTCCCTTAAGATGGCAATTGTCTGGCATCTGCTCAAGAAACCATTTTTGGACACTGACTCCCGTCAGCTATTGGCCTGGCTCTAACCTTCCCTTTTTAGCGAAGGTTATTGATCAGGTGGTGGCCCATCTGCTCCAGGCGCATCTGGATGCTTTCAGATTCCTGGACCCCTTTCAGTCAGACTTTTGTCTTCAGCATGGCATGGAGACTGCACTTCTGGCCTTGGTTGATGATCTATTCTTGGAGATAGTGAATTCCACCCTGTTGATCCTATTAGATCTATCAGCAATTTTTGACACCATTGATCATGAGGTGGCTCATGATGGGGAGGAACCTGGCGGGGTTGTGCAAGGTCTTGGCTGGTTTTGTTCCTTCCTGTTGGGGAGGTCCCAGTGGGTGATGGGCGATTGCTTGTTGTTGCCACATGATCTCTCCTGTGGGATCCTGCAGGGTTGCATCTTGTCCTCCCCTCTTGTCCATCGTGTATGTGAAGCCACTGGGCAAGATCATTCAGAGGTTTGGAGTGAGGTGTCATCAATATGCTGATGACACCCAGCTTTATCTCTCTTTTTCATCCAACCCAGGTCCTGTAGTCTCAGTGCTTACCTGTTGCCTGACTGCTGTTGGGGACTGGATGAGGGTGAGTCAACTGAAGTTGAATCCTGACAAGACTGAGGTGATGATGGCTGGCCAGCCTTGTGACTTGGGGGGGATTGGGACCCCAGTTGTTGATGGGGTCTGGCCCTCCCAGTCATTCAGGTTTGCAGCATTGGAGTGCTTCTGGATCCGTCACGGTGCCTGGAATCTCAGGTGGCAACAGTGGCCAAGGGTGCTTTTCACCAACTCCATCTGGTGAGAAAGCTGCAGTCTTTTCTTTCCGATTTGGACTGGGCAACCATCATCCATGCCTTCATGACCTCAGGGCTAGACTACTGCAATGCGCTCTATGTGGGGCTGCCCTTGAAGACTGTTCGGACGCTGCAGCTAGTGCTCCTTATGGGGGCGGGTTGCTGGAAGCACAAAATGCCGGTGCTCTGGAATCTGCACTGACTGCTATTGTCTTCTGGGCACAATTCAAGGTGCTGTTTTTGACCTTTAAAGCCCTAAATGGCTTGGGACCTACTTATCTGGAAGATCACCTGGCCTACCATGTCCCATCGCGGCCTTTGTGGTCAGCCGGGACGCCTGTCTGGAGGCACCAGTTTTTAACTTGCTCTCTACGAAGAGGAGGGCGTTCTCAGCCACCACTCCACAGCTGTGGAACTCCCTCCCCTGGGAGGTTCGTTTATGTCCAGGCTTGCACGCCTTTAGGAGTCAGTGAAAAACGGTTCTATTCGCAAGGGGGTTTGGGGGGAGAGTTGGTATAGGGCTGGGGGGGAGTGGTATTACTTTTTTGTATTTATGGGTTTTATATTTGCATTATGTATTTTAATGTTGTATGCCGCCCTGAGCCACCTTTGGCAGGAAGAGCAGGGTAAAAAATTAAAATAAAAAAATTAAATTAAATAATAATAATATCATGCTAGCTGTGGCCATGGACCACCATGTAACTGTGTGAACCCTGTCCCAACTCTCCACTGGCCTGTGTGTCCCCCCATATTTATTGGTTAGGAGAGAGGCTGCAGGTGTTTCTGGAAGGCACCTAGTTTACTCCTGTAATAGAGTGATAATTTAATTATCTAAGCAGCCTCAGTTCTGCAGAGCTCATGTGACTGGCCCAGCAACACAGTAACTGTGGCCCTGCTGGCTGATGACATTCTCTTAGTCAGGTGTGAGCAACTGCTTTGTCCTCGGCCTCTTCCCTTTATCCATCGTTGGCATCCCATCCCCTCACAGCAATGGCCTTATTATGATTAAAATATTTCACTCCATCACATACATGTTTAATTTGAATATCTTGCCTTTCAAAGGTGTGCAATACTATAGGGAGAAACCTTTCAGACACACCTACTAAATAGCAAGGGGTGGAAGATTGGGGCTATCATGAACATTTGCAGTAGGGAACTTTCTCCACCAAGCAGGAGTAACTTGGTGTACACCAGCTGTGCTGGGGCAGTGGTGTGCAGGGGCAGCCCCACCATGGGGCGGCCGCCCCAGACCCCGTTCCTGGGGGCCCCCCCACACTCGGGGTCCCCAGTTCCCGGCCTAACAGTGGCCGGGAGCTGGGGACCCTTAACGCAGGCTGCCCCCCTGGCCGAGTCCGACTCAACTGGACTCGGAGACTGGCAGGCAGCAGAGGGGGCCAGCAGGAGTGAGGGAGAGGCAGAGGCTCCGCCTCTCCCACACTCCGTGCCCACCTCCACCCCCTGTCAGTCTCTCGGACAGGGGAAATGTCCCTCATTCCCCCTGGCCAAGACAGCCAGGCAGAGGAACTTCCGGTGGTGGTGGGCAGCGCAGCATCAGATTTAATCTGCTGCCACAGTGCCTGCCCCGCCCGAGGCTTTGAGCCTGGCGTGGGGTCCAGGGTGGCGGCGGATCAGGTAAGTGATCCAAAATAGCTGGGCTTGGGCAGAGGGGACTGTCCCCGAGCCCAGACCTGGGTAGCATGCTGCCAAACAACCGAGCTGGGGAGCGGCCGTAGGCCCGCCGGCGGCTTCGCCACCGGTGGAAGAATAGGACCCCGCCTTTGTTCCCCGCCCTGGGCCCCGCATAGTGTAAGGCCGGCCCTGATGGTGTGCCTGCCTAGAGCTGCTCTGTGGCAACGGGGCACCGTGCATAGAGGAGGCAGAGTTCCATGCTGCAGTCATTTGTATAGACCTGCCATAGTTGAGCAGGAAAAATGCCATTATCCCTGGCTCTCCGCTCACTGAATCCCTAGGGTGAGAGAGTCCCACACTGGTTTGCCTGGTTTTGCATGCACTTGCTTCCCAAAGCAAAGGAAGTCACCCAGATCTAGACCATGATGAGCAACGCCAAACAATCTATTTTAGAGACTGAGCTCACCCAGACTCTTGTTTGGCTTCCAACTGCAGAAAGTGCAATCCAGTCTCAGCTGAGCTTGAACCACGTGACTCTAGGGAATCAAGAGCTGCTGTTCACATCATCCCACAGCTTCCAGGGTGACAGCATCAGCACGTCTATCACAGCAGACATGTATCAGGTAGGAACCCCTGAACTGTTTTCATATTGGCCAATCCCATGGGGTGGACTAGAAGACTAACTGGTGATGCTGATGGCCAGAACAGGAGCTCTGAGCACTGGAAGGAAGGAGCTCTCTGACTTCTGAGAGAAAGCTAAAAGCTGCACATTAGCTTCCCATGGGGATGGGGGAACAGAGAGGCTAGAGTGCTTGGTCATGGGAGATGCTCAAATCTCCTTCAGGTTGGCTCTGCAATCATGTAGCTGGAATAAGACACATCCCATCTGAATTCAGTTTTCTTTTTCTCTTCCCAGATAACCGAGGCAAAGATCCGGCCAGAGGTTTGTGGATCTGGTAGCAACTCAGTACTGATAAATTCTGGAGCTAGAATTCCACTTCTTACCTTGGTCTTGTTGCTGCTGCTTCTGCTCAGCCTGCCTTAGCCTGACACAGCTGACATCCCTTACACATAATTCCCTTCCTTCCACACCCCAGCATTTTCCTAGGAACTCACCCCCTGAGGGGTTGGAGAGCTCCAGAAAAGGGAAGCTGGGTAATCTTCCCACCCCAGAGAGGAAGCACCAAGCACCGCAAGCTTCTCCCCTCTCCCCACAGGACTGAGCCATTCTACTTGGACACTGCCCCTGTGCTATAGCTGTGAGCTCGGGTTATCCAGCACGCTTTCTTCCCTCAGCCCTATAAGGAGAATGCACTGCCATTTGGGAGACTTCAGGGCCCTGTCTTTCTAAAAGGTGGATGATGCCAGCATGTTTTGGAGCATTTGGGTTTCAATAAGGGGAAGGAGCAGAAGCTACTACAACAAGATCCTGCTGCTCTCATAAGCTAACCAGCGGGCACCTTTCCTAAAGTAAGGGTACCCTCTTGTTTCCCTAAGAATGGGGCAGGGCAAGCCCCTGTCCATGCCCCTCTGTAACTACCGTCCTTGGGGGATTTCCATGCCCATCTGGTATCTGTCAAATACATTTTTAAGTGTATGAAGCAAAGTTCCTCCCAACATGGAGCTGGGCTCTGGGTGCCTTCTGTTAGTGCTAGTGAAGGACTTGGCCACTCTGGGCTAGGCCGGGCTATCAAGTCTTTTCCAGCTTTCTGGCTGCCCTAGGAATTAGCATGCAGGCTCATTGCAGCTGAACCCACCACAGCTCCCTGGGGCTACTGAATCAGCATCCCTACTGCCCCTTCACAGACTTCCCTTTCAGTGCCAGGCTCCATTCCATGATCTATTTATTCTGGGTGTGCACATGTGCTTTGTGTAACTGCTGTTCTTGTGTGCTGCGGTAGCCTGTACAAATGTAGTTTTAAAATGAATATTGATTTGAGCACAGGTTAACTTTCACACACTGATTGTGGACTCTTATCAGCCAGCTTACACTTTTGGGAGAGCTGGCAGCCCAGCACTAGCAGCCCTTCTCTTTAGAGAAGATGCACTGAAATTATTGGAACAGATGTGCAGCACTGGTGGTCTTACCAAGCCCTTTGCTGCATCCCCCTCCTTCTACCCCAGGAAGGAGATGAGCTTGATCTTGTGGTTCCTAGAGTCACTTGCCATTCTGTTGCCTATCTCCGTGTACACAGAGCTGTCTCTACTGCACTGATGACAGCAGTAATAATGCACCCACTGAGAGTCCTGGTGTACCCTGGATCCCGGCACACACTATGTATTTGAGTTTTTCCCTGCTGCTGCTGTCTTAACAATGAGGTAAGACCTGCAGAGACTACATGACACGCAAGGATGACATGGCAAGGATGGTACTACATGACTACATGACATGGCAAGGATGGTAGTGCCAACCACCACTGGAAGCTGATCAGAAGAGAATCTGCTTCCATTTTTAATAAGTCAGTTTCCAGCTATCTGTTACAGTGAGAGGGTAAACTCATGATCCCCAGGCTTGAAAACCAGAAGACAAAGGATCAGGGCTGGTCCCCACAGCACTCTGAGCCTGGGAGAAAGCACTTGGGGTGCAGTCTTCCCACAGAGGTTGGGTGTTGTGTGGATAAGCCCTTAACCAAAATGTCCTGAGTTTAAAACACTTGGGATTGGCAGTAGAGTCACTATTGGCCTGTCTGCCACTGGCATTTGAAGTGTTGTCTAAAATAAATCATACCACATCTAAGCAGGATTAGAGGGTGTGGTACTTGGAACCTCGATCAGCAGTAGCTCTCCAAGCATTACATTTCTCCAGTGTAGGTAGGTTTTGAACGGGAGCTGGAGAAGAGGAGAACTAGAATGCAACTTCCATTAGGATAGCTTAATTTCAGAGTAGGTATATGACGTTTCTTTCTTAACCCTGTTTTCAGTGGCTAACGCTGGTTCAACTCCTGTTTTAATTAACTAGTAAAGAAAGATATTTCAGTTTTTCAGTGTCCAGTTTCAGATACATTTCACAGGGAGCTGCATTCCCTGCACCTGAAGTTGCATGGACGCACTTGTGAGGTCAGCTCCGTGTTAACTTTCTGGTGCTGTCTGGTGGCAGTACTGGTTTTCACAAGTGGAACAGATCAGAATTTGCCCTTTTACTTGACAACAGTAGCACTCAGACTCATGCTTAAAAGAGAAACTCTAGGAAAGTAGAAATTCTTAAAACTCATCTTAACAGTCTAGGACTGAGCAAGTGCAGAGAAATTTGGGAGCTTTCTAAGCGGCTGTAATGTAAATTCCAGTATGTGGAAAATGTAATAAATGAAGTTTACCAACACTGTGAGATCTTTTCTTCACATTCAATAAGAACTCCATTGGATGTCCTATTCAACTCAGATGCCACAGTGATCATAGCAGTAAGGGAACCTATGGGTGAAAACAGACAGACCTTATATTACAAGGCAAAGCAGCTTTATTAAATACAATTTCAACAGATTTGTAACCCTTGCAGATTGCAACAACTTAAAAACCCATCTTGGGAGTTACCAACACAGATTTTGACTGCTGAAACCTGTTGTCTTCTGCCATAACTTTCAGTTCAACAGTCCTAACTTTTATACCTCTTTGGTTATGGAGACCTGTCCAGTGATGTATGTTCAGTTTCTGGCAATCTTGTTTTTTCCTTTCCTCTGTTGGAAATCCTGAACTGTCCTGCCTCTCAACTCGATCTAGGTTTTGACTAAACTAAATCTGCCAACATGGGCACAATGGCAAGGGGTGGCGGAATGTGTGTTGACACCATTGTCTGACCCATGTTTGCCCCCAATTAGCCCATTACTGTTTTCCATGTCCAGGGGATGATCGGGTTCTGCCTGCCACTTGTGCTGCAAGCTCTCCTGGCAGAAGCACTCCCATGGAATTATGGGAGTTGTAGTCCATGTTGGAGAGCGATTGGGTCTGCCTGATGCTCTGCACTGCAGCTAAACAGCTGATTCTTCATTGCTCTCACACAGTCACACGCACTCCAGATGCTCTGGGAGAGTGCATGGATGGTGTGCAGCAGGGAACAAGCTATTTTTCAGGGATGCGAAGTGGAGGATTCAGGGCAGACAGACCTGAAATGGCTGTGAACACGCCACCCGATTTCTTGAGATACAACTTTAGACATGGGGTCAGGGGAAACACTCAACTTCAGAACCCAATACATTGGTGCAACCAACAAGGAGTTAATGGGAGGCTAACTGGGGGAAGGGGGAGCAAACCAGTGGCCAAAAATAGTGATCGTGCTTAGACAAAAGATGCAGCCACGTGGCAAATGTCTTACGCACACGATCACCGTTGGGTCTAAAGATGCCTGTGGTCTCTCAACTGCCTTGCATTCTAGGTAAACTTCTATCCTGATTCTAAAGATGAGGAAAGAGATTTAAATTCCTTCTCAAAGGCCATTTAGCAAGGTTATGTCACAGAACAGACTGACATTTGGAAGTATTTGACTATTTAAAGCTAAACCTCTGCTCATTCTGTTAGGTCACATGCTCTCGAAAATATTCAAGCATCTAAGTCCATTACAAGTGGCAGCAGGTTTTGTAAGAGGCTGAAAGTGAAATTTAGGCTAGACAGTAACCCAAAGCTTTATACCTTTCTCCATCTTCCAGGCAGAACGGGATGACATTTATATGAGCCCAATGGGGCAGTGGATACACCAGTGCCACAGCTTTCAGATCCCAGCATTTCACAAACCAACAGATGTCCACAAGGATGATCCAGTCCTGAGCACAGTGGTTCCTGGACGTTTTGCCTCTGTGGCCCCATTTTGAGGCTATGTTCTAATCCTAGAGCCGCAGACAAGGACAAAATATTATTTAATATTATCAAATCACTTTATTGTCTTGACTATTGGTCTTTGCAATATAACATAAAATAGAACATTAAAATATACAATAAAATGTCAAAACAGACAGATGAGGGTATGATTTTACATAGCCAAAGCCCAGTTCTGCCAGTACATTTTAAGTAATTAGTCAATTAATAATTTCCTTAGAAATTTCTATAGATTTACAGTGCCATTGTACTATTAGAGCATGTGCAAAATTTACAATTTTCATTATAACATAATCTTAAGGGATTTAATATTATAAATATTAATCTGGATCATGACTCTGCATGGGGTCCCAACTCTCAGTTTAGGGTGCTCTGCCTTAGCAGAACAGAAGGAAGCATCAAACGGGAATATTTTAAACTAACCTTTGTACATACACACACAAGCCGTAGGGATGATGAATCCTGTTAAACAGGAACAGGCTTCTGCATGGACACATCAGTGTCTACTTTCTAGGGCTGACATCAATGCAATTGCTGAGGTGCAGGAGTCCTAGGGTTAATACCTCTCATGGTTTCGACCCTGACACTCTTATTTTGGCCTATGGAAACTTTGGGGTCAAAGCCAGAAGAAATGGCAACACTAGGATAAGCTTATGAGCTCTGGGCTGTTTGGCCTGCAGAGGGATGCCTGGTACCCAGCTGCATTCTATTACCAAGGATCTGTCTTGAGTTTCTGAGGGTAACATTAAGCTCCTGTCCTGCAGTTACACTTCCCATAGAGAAGAAAGTGGTAAGTATAATCAGTACCAAATTACATCTGCCTCTGGGACTCTATGGTTGAACTTTTGTTCTGTTAAGGGAGCCTCTACTAAGCCTAGGCTTGGTTTGCTCTCTAACGGAGGGGCTTGGATAGGTGGTTAGTTCTCCACCAGGAAGCAACTTCTTGTTTGGGTTTTTTTCTTAAAACCCCAGGGTCTGCAGAGGTCACTCCATACAGTGCTTTCTCCTGCACAAGAAAATAGCCCCACATCCTTTCCATTTGCAGCTGATCACCTCCATTATCTGCAGACTTGGAGGAGATGATCAGTAATTGTTAAGTGCTTGAATCAGACTAATAGCTTGCTGCTAATTTCTCCTGTAATATGAGTCTGAATTCCTGGTAAACAAACTGGCTGCTTTTCACACACACGGATGGATGCCAAGAACCTAATATTAGAGATCTGGAGCTAAGACTTTTAGAGCAATTCCATCCACTCAAAGATGTTTAATGACATTAAATTGTGTACTAAATAATTAGAAGATGAAGGCCCACTTGGACCCAATGAGTTGTCTGATTAAGATGAAAAGGGGGACTTTGTCCTACTTTTTTTTAAAAAACAATTTTATTATGAGTCACAGTGTACAACAATGGTTTACAGCAGTAGTATGTCTGAAGTTACATATTGATCTATGCAATCATATCTCAAATAAGTCATAAAACAATGAATAGAAAGAAAAAGAAAGAGAAAGATTTTATTTTTTAAAAATAAATCCAAACCAATATATAACTCAAATAATTGTTGTGGGGTTGGCTATGTCCCCCTAAGGAGGGAAGCTTACAATGTAAAAACTGCAGATTAACAAATCCTTATCAGGGCCAGTTCTATTACCCCATTTTATACATTATATTTTTTGTTCCAAGTTCAGCAGATATCTGTAATACATCTTGTTTTATGTGTTTTATTCATATCAACTTCTTCCGAAATAATAGTCCAACAAGGGGTCCATAAGGAGTAGAAGTCTTCCTGCTTGTCCTGTAGAGCTGCTGAAATCCGCTCCATAGTTATGGTGTACCAGAGTCTCTGAATCCATTTATTATAAAGTGGGCCCTGAATCACTTTCCAGTTGGACGCTATTGTATGTATTGCAGCTGTAAATAAAATCAGACATGACCTTTTTTTATCTTGCCTTAATTTTAATTTTTAAGCAGGCTAAGAATATCATTAAATACCTTGGCATATAACCTACCAACAAATTCTAAACATCTATATAAATTAAATTACTTATCCGTGTCAAATGAATTGAAAAATAAATTACTTTCTTGGAAGGGACTTCATTGTTCTTGACTTGGTAGGATAAATCTTGTCAAAATGATGATACTACCCAAACTGCTCTATATAATCTTGGCTTTGCCTATAGAAATACCACAAGAATTTTTTTGCTTTATTCAACAGGGCAAATTTCTAATTTATCTGGCAAAGCAAAAAACCTAGAATTCAGCCAAGTATTATATTTACAAATAAAGAGTTGGGTGGCCTGAATGTTCCAGATATAAAATT
The DNA here is from genome assembly GCA_003113815.1 of Sphenodon punctatus. Lineage (NCBI taxonomy): Eukaryota > Metazoa > Chordata > Lepidosauria > Sphenodontia > Sphenodontidae > Sphenodon > Sphenodon punctatus. The sequence goes on from QEPC01007158.1 coordinate 12,748,968, forward strand.
ATACCTATGGGCTTCGGCCCTGAGAGGAATTAAGATGTGGTATAAGGAATCCACAGAACCAGCTTGGGTACACTTGGAAAAAGAAATTCTAAGCATAAACAACTAAAAAACGTTAATAACTGAAATGCATGGAGCGAAATTGAGAACTGAGACAGACCACCCACTTGCTAAACTAGCATGGACTGTATGGTCCACCTGTCTCCGTAAATTCGAGATCCCAATGGGGAAATCTCCTTTCACCCCCATCTTTGGTCCACAGCTGGCTAAGGGGACCTATGTTAAAAAGATGGCCAATCGATGGCGAAAACAGGGTATTTTTTGGTCCTCACATTTATATGTTGGAGAAACGTTTAAAAAAATAGACACATCAGGGGCGGCTGGTGGTTTTGGAGGCTGGTGGGGCAGTGGGTGGGTTGAACCTGCTGCCGGCGGCAAAGCTGCCAGCAGACATAGGGGCGGAGTCTAGCCTGGGGCGGAGCCAGGGCATAACCCAGCAGCAAGGCGTTGCCAGGGTTAACATTGGATGGACATTACATTACTTAATGCTGGGAAGTGGGAACGCTGCTGTGTGAAGCACTGACACCGGGGAATAGAGAACCCTCTTACTGGGGTCCCGTACACACTCTTTCTCACCGGGTCCAAATTAACCATAGTAGGTTAAAAAAAATAGACCACATTGCCATCGCCTACCTTTATCCTGAATCCTTGATTTTCATGGCATGCTTTGGCACCTGTAGTCTTCTGAAGGTGTAGGCTTTGGGACAAGCCTTCCTTCTGGCTTGAACTTGGGAGAACTGAGTTAGCTCCCTGTTCTGCGACAAGCTGAATCAGAAGAGAATGAAAGGGAAGAGAAAGACAGGACAGAGGAGAAGTAGGAGGGAAAGGGTTTGGTTTTGGAACACGAGAAGAGGAAGGGGGAAGAGATGGGTTCAGTGGGGAACAGGAGAAAGGGTTTCCTTGTTGTCTGCAGCCTTCTCTTCTGCCATGCTCCTACCTACTTTCTCCTATGTTCACAAGGAGAGCGAGGCGTGGAATCATGCCAGATCTCAGACAAACTGGATAGAAAAAAGAAGCAAATTACTTTAGATGTTTGCATTTTGATTGCCATTTTAAATTTTGCTTGTTTGTGGACCTCTATGCCAAAGAAGAGGTCCAACCCCCCCCCCCCCCCATGCTGTTACTTACCATTCCTGAACACTCTTCATTTTCATGCTCTCCTTGGCTGCCTGTAGTTTTCTAGGGCAGGCTCCCAGTCCCCAGACAGCCAAATGCCTGTCCAAACACACAGGTATTTTTTTTAAAAATTGACCTGTTTCAGGGCTGCACTGCAAGCAAACCAGGCCCATCCAGACCAGCATCCCTAGTATCTACACCACCAAATGCCTGTCCAAGCACACAGGCCCCTTTTTAATTTATTTATTTATTTATTTGGCCCGTTTCGGGACTGCATTGCCACCAAACCAGGCCCTTCCAGACCAGCATCCCTAGTAGCCACACCACCAAACACCTGTCCAAGCAGGGGCGTAGCTAGCTTGGGATGGGCCCAGGGACAAGAAATGTCTGTGGGCCCCTCCTCTTTTTTCATGCTGGTGGTGAAGCTGCCGGCTGGTCTAGGGGTGCCTCCCAGCTTGGCCGGCCTAGGGCTTTGGGCTGCTGGTGCTCAGGACTTACTTGCTCTCTGCAAAGTCTGTGGTGTGCTGTTGGTGGCCTGCTGCTGGGCCCATCTGTCTTCTGGGCCAGCAGTGAGCTGGTCCCATGGTGAACTCTGTCCCTTGTGGCTTGCTGCTTGCATACTGGGGCTGAATGTGGCCAGCAGCAGCAGTGCCATTGTTGCTCCAGCCCATTCGATCAGCCCTGGAAGCTGGGGTCTGGTCAGATAGGATGGGGCAGGCTGGGCCAGCTCGACGCAGGGAGCGCCGGAGCAGGAAGGTGTCCACCGGCGGCTCCACTCGCACTGCCGGGCACCTTCCCACTTGGGCTGGGCGTCCCTTGATCCAGTCCTGCCCGGACCAGGTCCGGACTGGTGGGGAAGACTCCTCCTCCATGACGCAGCTCCATGGGGGTGAGCCGAGCCGTGAGGCTTGTGAGTGTGACCTGGCCTAATGCAGACTGCAGCATGGGGCCCCTTCCTCCCCCTTCCTGCCCGCAGTTGCAACATTATGTCAAACACAATGTTGCAAATGTGGGCAGGGAGGGGGCCCACATAGCAGCTGGAAGGGCCCCCAGCCAGCTCAGGTGGCAATTTAAGCAGAAAAAAAAGGGGGGGGAGGGTGGCTTAGCTACCTTGGATATTGGGCCCCCAGCCAGTATGGTCCCTGGGACAAATGTCCCTGTTTGTCCAATCGTAGCTACGCACCTGTGTCCAAGCACACAGGCCCTTTTTAAAAAAAAGTTTGGCCCGTTTTGGGACTGCATTGCCACCAAACCAGTCCCCTCCAGACCAGCATCCCTAGTAGCCACACCACCAAACACCTGTCCAGGCACACAGGCCCTTTTTAAAAAGTTTGGCCCATTTTGGGGCTGCATTACAAGCAAACCAGGCCCATCCAGACCAGCATCCCTAGTACCTACACCACCAGATGCCTGTCTAAGCACACAGGCCCTTTAAAGAAACCATTTGGCCCATTTCAGGACTGCATTGCCACCAAACCTGGCCCCTCCAGTCCACCCCAGCCCCATTGCCCAGACAAACTCCCTGTGCCCGCCCCACTCCACTCCCCTCAGTGCACCCACTCCCCCCACTTAGGGTTGCCATAGATGCAAATTTTTAGAAAGCACTTATAAGTTATACAGGTTACAGGGCTGCATTGGTTCCAATACTGCCCTGCAACCTGAATATCTCATAAGTGCCCTCTTAAAATTTGCATCTATGGCAATCCTACTCATACTCCATTGCCCAGCTAGACTCCCCAAGTTTCCCCACTCCCCCAGTGCACCCCATTCCACGCCACCCCTCCCTCATGTCTCCCAGTGCACCCCCTCCCACATTGCCCAGCTAGACTCCCCAAGTCCCCACCCCCATGTCTCCCAGTGCAACCCCCTCCCCCGGACCCCCCTCTCAAGGCAGCTGACAGCAAATCATATTTATTTATTTCAATTTTATCCAGCTACCTCCTGCTCAGAGAGCAGCTCAGGGAAGCTTACAACACACACAATTAACAATTACAATTCATAATTAAAACATACTATAACCCACAATTTAAAAATTATTTAAAATATCCTAAAAATACAAAACTATTATAAGATCCCCCCTCCTCCCAAGACAAGTCCCCCAGCCCCCAGGTCCCCCCCCCAAAAAGCAAAGGCCAAGCCCCAGCCGGATCCCCAATGTACTCACCACCAGCAGGACTTAGCCCAGACAGGGCAGGCTGAGCTTGGCAACATCTCTTCCCCACTTGAGAACAAGATGCTGGGCTTGAATGATGACCCTAACCTAACCTAACTTGCTTCCTTGAGATGATTATTATTATTAAATAATAAAATATCTTGAATAAATCTAATCTTAAGTAGCAGTGAATTGATCCAAAGGTTCAGTCTGACCACCAACCAGATGGCCAACTGCAAACTCACTCTCTCTCAAGAACTGAGTCAGAAAGAGAGATAAAATGGCGCCTGGTGGAATCACCTTTATATGCTATCTGGTCTGTGCACAGGCAGCCCCCACCCTCACACACCACGTGAGAGAGAATAAGCCCACGCTCAGAGATACTGAATAAATTTAAAAGTTAACCATCACAAGCATTCTCCACTACTCCCCCTTGCTGTTCCACCAGCCAATAGCACACACACAGAGTATTGCTCCCCCGAGTCCCCCCTGCCTCTTCCTGCCCACAGGGTGCCAAGGGCTATAGTCCATATTACATACTGCACTGCCAGTTTCCAAGTCCATAGACCTCCCATGAAAGCCTGCCCCCAGCGATGGTAATGCGTCGGGATTTCTATGAACACACGCTGGACGGCACTCCCTAGCCGCCCAATGTGTGTTCTCTAAAGTTTTGCCCCTTGCAGGGCTCCATCTCCCTCTTTGACAAGGCTCCACTCCTCCCCCTCCTGCAACTGATCCCCTATGCCATTGCACATGCGCAAGCAAAGAAACACGCTCACGCATGCACAGTATATATCGAACAAGGAAGTTCGGCTCCCGGAGCGGCTTGACACAGCCACACCGGTGTCCACCGCACTGCCGCCGGGACCCCAGGGGGAGGGGGAAATTGTTGGGGTATGTTTTCTTTTTTCTGGGCATGGAGGCCAGTAGGGGCAGTGCCCCTGGATCCCCGTGTGTGGCACCATGCCTGACACATTAGAGACTGCTTTAAAAGAAAAAGTGGATTTTCTTCTTTATGGCAGGTTCAGAGGTATCTTCAACAACTCAAAAGATACTAAACATTACAACAGAAAACCATATAGTTTAGAAAGCTTTCTATTAAGGGCTACACCTGACTCCAAAAGTCTCTCCATACTATACAAAATTCTGCAAAACGCAGTTAGATTTCCAGATGCTGGATATTTAGATCATTGGAGTAATGATCTGGAAATAATAATTAACAAAAAAGATATGGCTCAGATCTGGCAAACAATGTACACTTGCTCCAAATCTCTTTTGGTAAGAGAGCCACAAATGAAATTAATACTAAGACTATATCTAACTCCACAGGGAATACACCAAATTAACCCCCAATATTCAGACAAATGTTGGAGAGGTGGCGGAGGAGTGGGTACTTTTTTGCATCATTGCTGGGAATGCCCAGAAATTCATAACTTTTGGTGCCAGGTGTGGTTGCAATTAGGAAAAGTGACTGAGGTACAAATACCCTTCCTCCCTCAGACTCTGTCCTACTTTTAAACAGTTGTACTAAAACAGTGTACCTGATAAATGATGGAGATAACTAGGCCTTTACCTATGGGCAGAAAAGCCAGTGCAAGAACACACAATCCATAAAATCAGCATAAGAGAACTCCTGGTGTGGTTCTGGCATTGACTTCCTTCCAATTGGTAAAAATAAAGTAACCCAGAATGCAAACACCTCGTTTCTTGCAGGACTCAAGACTCTTGCTTTGGTTCTTTGTCCGTCACATATTACTAAATGAACAGGACCTGGCTTGAGAGACAATGGCAGGGCTGCCTGATACTTAAGCATGCACTTGGTGACACAGGACTTCACCCAGACATTTGCAGGGTGGGGGGCTTGAGATGAAGGGATGCCGGGGGGGGGGCATTCCAGTGATTTTCATCTGGAGTAAGCCAAGAACTTTGGGACAGAGTGCACCAAAAACATGATCCCAGGTTTGGAATTTGTGCAACCCCATATGAAACCAATTGCTTGCATGAAGCACTTGTGCAGATGAAGGGCTTGTGAATGTTCTAGTGATTACCTGACTCAATTAAAGTTAATTAGCAGCAAATTACCTTTGACTGAGTGAGATGTCAGTGCCATCTCATCAATATAAACAGTGAGACAAGCCCTGAAAAGCTGGAGACTGAAGGCAGAGGAAATGGTAGCAGAATTGTTTACACAAGCAGAGACACTAACGTAACAACAACAACAACCACCACTCCTTAAATGGGGTGGGGTAGTTACCTCTGCAAGGAAGTGGGTTTATGCTGCAGGATGGGAAGGTAGGTTCCACTTCAGAGGAAATGATTAACAAAACAGTTCATAGGCAAACAGTTGTTTTCTAGGGATGTGCGAACAGAATGCGGTTTGGATGTTCGGTCCAAAACCTGAGTTTGGGTTCGGTTCGGCAGAGTTTGGTTCGGCCAAACTTTGGCTGAACATTCAAAAATAGTGCTATTGATACCGATACCAAATTTGAAGATTTTTTTTCAGTATCTGTATCATTTGGTCCTGAAACAACCCCTTGGTGCCAGGAAATCTGCTCCTCCGCTGCCTCCCCCTTCCAGTCATGTTTTTCCCGGGTGAAACAGACATGCACCTTAACTCCACTTTAATATTTCTTATGCATATTGCAGGGCTGCATAGGGCACTAATACAGCCCTGCAACATGCATAAGAAATGTTAAAGCAGAGTTACATGCATGTTTATTTTGGCATGAATGGGTTACAATTTTCCATGTAACATTGAACTGCTTCTGCAGGAAGTGCCCGCTGGTCTCAGCTAGGGTTACCAACCACCCCTTTAAAAGTAGGGTGGCCAGATATGTAAATCCTCATAACCTGCACCTATGAGATATACAGGTTTCAGGGCTCCAATGCAGCCCTGAACCCTGTATTTCTCATAAGTGTCATAAAATTTGCATGTCTGACCACCCTATATAAAGAGGACATTTATGTAAAATACATTTTTCAGGGTTGCTCTGGAACCAATGCAGCCCTGCACCATGTATTTCACAAGCATCCTCTTTTAAAGGGAATGTATGGTAACCCTAGTCTCAGCAAATGACTATGTTAAGGTCAGCATACCTCCCAACATTTTCAGCAGCTGGAGGATGAAGCTCTGCCTCCCTGGCTAATAAACTACTCTGCCCCTCAGTTATCTAACTCAAGGTAATGCACACACCTCCCAACATTCCAAGTGCAGAGAGAGGGACAGATGCTTTCTTGTGTCTCATTCCACTGAGCTCAATTGCCCATGCTATCGAGACATGGCATGGAAACTTCCGGTGGCCAAACTCATAAGTAGCTCTGGATTTTGAATCCTGTCATTCATGAGAGAAATCACCACAGGACGCACCTGATGACGCATAATTCCTTGAGCCCACGTTCAGAGCTACTTGTGATTTTGACCACTGGGAGTCTGCCGGGAGTTTCCCTGCCGTGTCTTGGTAACGTGGGCAAGTGGCCTTAGTTTCTTGTCATTCCATCATCTCCCCATTGTCCTCTCAAGTGTTTTTCCTGGGAGGCAACCAGGAAAGAGGTGCCTGAGGCTTGAATTTCTCTCTCTCTCTCTCTCTCTCCTGAAAGAGGGACTTTGACCCCCTGAAAGATGGACAGTGGGATTCAGTACCCAATAGGGTAGCTATATGTCCATTTTAAGAGGATGCTTATGAAAAATACATGGTGCAGGGCTGCAGTAGAACCAATGCCACTCTGCAACATGTATTTTTCATAAGCATTCTCTTTTAAAGGGGAGGTATGCACCTGCCCTAAGAGAACTTCCTAAAATGGCTGCCAAACAAGCAGTGGAAGTTGAAGTGTTTGGGGCATGGCCAGCACTATAAAGAAGAGTCAGCTCTGAAAGAAAAGTCAGTCTGCTCTTGACCAGCGAGGAGAATGCATTTCCTGGAGAGGCTGCTAGAGAGAGTTGGCAAAGAGTTAGCTGTACTGAGACTGGCCAGAGGTTTGGTGCCTGACTTTGTAAATAAACTGGTTTTGAGCTTCATCCTGGAGTGCAAGTTTTCTTGGGGACGTAATCCTGCAGACACTCATCCCATGGTAAAGTGGGGCCCTGCGACAAATGGTGGCGAATGCAGGTATGCCTTGCTGGCCACCAAATCAGTGATTCCTCAAGGTGATAAGAGCCTGGAGCAGGGTGGATTTGCAGAGGACTGTGCCCAGAGAAAATTGTGCCCAGAAGAAGAGTGAGAAGCAGAGCAGTGAGGAATACAGAGGGAGCTTCCAAAGACAGAGGCTTAAGAAGGGCTGGAGCCTAGAGGCTTGCCCCAACTGTACAGCATGATATGGATCCCCAGAAGGAATGACAGAATGGTGAGAGGCAGATGATACCCATGACAGAAGCAAGCAGTTACCCTGTGGAATTGGGTGGAGTCAGGACTACAGTATGGCAGATGAGAGCAGCGCACCGAGACAGCACAGACTGGTAGACCAACACAGCACCTGTGGAGACAGACAGTGTGGAAGAACAGGTTCTGGGGTGTTCCTAATTGCCGGAGAACCTGAAGGCAATGTTATAATTGTGGGAAATGGGGAAACCGGTAGAATCCGGTATCCGATAATGCCGGTATCGGGCGTACCGGCATTATCGGATTTGACCCGGTAATCTGGACCGGGTACCGGATTCCGGGGTACCATATTTTTCTTGCATTGCAGCCATTTAAAAATGGCTGCAATGTAAAAAAACTGCCCCAGCAAAAATGTTTTTTTCAAAAAAAACCTCCCCGAGTCCAGGCTGCGCGGGTGGAAGGGGGGACACCCCCCACCCACCCTGCCCAGCCTGGCTTTTTGTTTTAAAAAAGAGTAAGAGTGACCCAGAGGCGAGGCGAGGCGAGCCCACCCCCCAGCACCAGCGGCCGCGGCGTCCCCGCAGCCGCCGGTAAGTATGACCCGATCCCTGGGGGG
>QEPC01007158.1:12757686-12772643 GCA_003113815.1 Sphenodon punctatus
AATTTATTTCATTGGTTTCAATGGGGACACAGCGCCCCATTGAAACCAATGAAATAAATCCGGTACCGGTATACCGGATTTAATCCGGGAATCCGGTTTTCGTGGAACTGGTAACCGGTAAATCCGGTAACCGGTAATGGGCTCGGGGTCCCACCATGAGTAAATAGTGTCCTGTCCTGTGCTAACTGAGGGGAATTGCCTGAGAAAGAAGCCTCTGAGACTGGGCATTTTTTACACACACTTTAAAGTGCTGGTCTTTCAATTTTCTGGGTTTACAAGTCCACAAGTAAGTTTCAAATGCATTCTTCACACACAAACTGCCTGGATGCATTCTTCACATAAACACTGTCCTGAGGCAGCCTAAAGAAGCTGCAGCTGTAGATGTGAGGAGCTGCCATGGAAACCAAGTGAGTGACCACAGCTTCCTGGAGCAAAGCAGTTTACCAGGAAAACATTTTACATGCAAAAGTTTTGGGAGAAGTTCTATGCAGAAGTTCGAAGAGCCAGATGTTTAAGATCTGGGTGAGTGATTTACACACACAGAATGTTCAGGATTTAATGACAAACATGCAGGAGAAATGTGTGTGTAAAAACACCCACTATGTTGGAACTGTGGGGTTCTAGGACACTTGAAGGAAGTGTGTCCCTTTTTAGGTCTAGCTCTGCGAGAAGGGACAACTTAGAAAAGAGAACCTTGTATGGCTTAGTAGAGGAGACCCTGGTGGGAGAGAGATCTGAGAAGAAACCCCAGAGAAAGACATGTTGGGTCTGTAATAAAGAGGAACATCTGAAAAGAAATATGCCCAACTAAGGGAAAAGCCCTTAGCAAGAAGGATAATAAGGAGACCCAGACAGGTTTAACATTAGAAAAATGGAAAAGGATAACCAGAAACTGTCTATAAAAAATCTCTAACAAAGAAACAAGAAGTACACAGACCCTGACAGAGGTGAGAGAAATGGGTACAAGTAAAAGGAGAAATGAAAAGACTAGGGCTGCTTTTAGATGAGCACTGCCCGTTCACACAGTGAAATCATGTGGCTTGTAAAAGTGCAATGGGCAGCTTTTAGACGCGCATATATGCGTCGTATTTCTAGTCACACATTTTTTAACAGCACAAATTAAATACCTCTCACATTGAGGTATTTAATTTGTGCTGTTAAAGAATGTGTGACTGGAAATACGGCGCATAAAGGCACGTCTAAAAGCTGCCTGCGGCACTTTTACAAGCGGCATGAATCCACAGTGTGAGCAGGCAGCAGTGCGCTCATCTAAAAGCAGTCTAAGTAGGGAGAATTTTGCCCTTAAGTCAGAATGAAAAAGAATAAAGACTTGGAGAATAAGTGGCTTAGGCCGCTTTTAGACGAGTAGCGCGCGATTGCGCATCGCGATTGCGCATCATTTGAAACGTCCATGTGTTGTAATTAGACGAGATGGAAGTGGGGTATTATGCGCATAATATGGTGGTTGCGCATTTTTAAAGTCCGCAAATTAAATAGCTCAATTGTGAGCTATTTAACTCACGGACTTTAAAAACACGCAACAGCCATAATATGCGCATAATACCCCACTTCCGTCTCGTCTAATTACAACATGTGGACATTTCAAATTATGCACAATTGCGATGCGCAATCGTGCGCCGCTCGTCTAAAAGTGGCCTTAGCGAGTAGGAAGAGCTCTGGAAGGGAAAAGAGAAACTTGAGGAAGTTTTGACAAAGAAGGAAAGAGAAGTAGAAGCTCTAGTGAAGGAAGTGAAAAGGCTAAAAGGAATTCTAGCAGATTATGAGGCTTCAGAAGAGTCAGGCAGTGAGAAGGAAGTAGGTCTAATGGGAAAAGAGACAACCGTAGGAGAGAAAGCTGAAGTTTTAGTGACAGCAGGAGAAAGAGAAACTAGTAACTAACTGTACTTTTGAAAAGGGTTACCCAGAATGGAAAACAGTGGAAGACCTGACAGAGGAAAAGTTTAAAGAGGTGGTAAAAAGAGCAAGGAGAATGTTACTGTAAAGATATAGGAAAACAAGCTGGAGGAAGCTATAATGATATAATTGTACAGAGAAGGGGATTGAAGGAAATCCTAATACTTAAGGAAGTGGAAGCCTAACTAAAGATTGTGTGCCAGAAAAAGGATATCTCTCTGGCAAGGAAGATAGATACCATATCACAGTCGTCATCCCCTTCCCAGGGGTTATGTTGCTATAGCATTAGTTCAAACCACTGGCCTGTTTAGATCAGAAGGGTCCTGGGGGTGAGGTTAGTAAGGAATGGGTGGGTGGGCCTGCCTCCCAACCCAGAAAGGGTGAAATAATATTTCATAGGTAATAATTTAGGCAGCTTTAAGTGGGAAAGAATGTAACCAGACATCTTTATTTCACAGTGTTCTTCTCTGACTTTTACCAGGGTGGATTATTCTTACTTTTTAACATGGCTACATGGGTACAGGCTGCAGGAAGCCTTAATGAAGTTAGAGAGCTGTAGGAAGCTCTGGTGAAAACTAAGGCCGTTTTTAGACGAGTGCGGCGGCGCCCGCGCTTGTTTTCAAAAAAGCCGGCAGCCCATTCCACACGAGACGCTGCCGCCGAATACGCGCATGTGCGGCCCGACGCGCATCCATTTCCGGCCGCGTATGACCAGCCTCGATCGCCGACCCGGTCAGATCGCGCACGGAAATGGATGCGCGTCGGCCGCGCATGCGCGTATTCGGCGGCAGCGTCTCGTGTAGAACGGGCTGCCGGCTTTTTAAAGAAACAAGCGCGGGCGCCGCCGCGCTCGTCTGAAAACGGCCGAATAATGGTTGAAGGAAACAAAAATAAAAGAATGTGAAGGCTGCAGGAGGCCTATAATTGAGACTGTAAGCAGGGTGGAGGATTACCTCCCCTGCAGGAGATAACAGGAGCTGAAGTTAGCTCTGTCTAAACCCTAAGAGGAGTAACTATAAAGCCTGGCAGTGGAGGCCCGCAGGCTAGCAAGAAAAGGCCTGGATATGTGGAAATTCCCACCGCCAGATGCCTCCAATGCAGAGAACTGTACAACGATGACTAAAAATATGTTGGATGTAATCCCTGGGAAGGGGAGGATATCTGTTGTGCATGTGCATTATTACGTGACCTGATACAGTCTTGAGGGCCTCGGCGGGGGGGGGGGGGGAGGGAGTGTCTGGAATGGTTGGGTGGGCCGGCCTCCCAACCCCATGAGGGGTATTAAAGATTGTGAGCAGGGTGGAGGGCTACCTCCCCTGCAGGGGACAAATTAGTTGAAGGAAACTCTACAAAATAAAACCCGGCAGAATGGGCCTGGCTAAAAGGGGAAAAGAGGAGGCCAGGGGGCATTAAAGCCCAGTTTGGGGTGTTAGACCCCAGATAAAGTGAGTTGTGGTGATTGTGTATATGCTTGCTAGAAGTAATAGTTGTCAGACAGACTCGCCTTTTGGTAATCCCGTCTTTGGGGGGGTGGGGGAGAGGTGTGTGGCAGGGCTAGGTTACAAGATGGCACCTGCCCTAAGAGAAGTTCCTAAAATGTCTGCCAAACAGGAAGTGGCAATTGAAGTGTTTGGGATGTGGCCAACGCTATAAAGAAGAGTCAACTCTGAAGGAAGAGTCTGTCTGCCCCTGACCAGTGTGGAGAATGCATCTCCTGGAGAGGCTGCTAGAGAGAGTTGGCAAAGAGCTATCCTGGGACTGTGGTTGTGGCTAGGCTCTATGAGATGTACTGAGACTGACCAGAGGTTTGGTACCTGGCCTGGGACTTGGTAAATAAACTGGTGTTGAGCTACACTCTGGAGTGCAAGTCTTCTTGGGGACCTGATCCTGTAGACACTTGCCCCACGATAAAGTGGGGCCTTGGGACACCACCCTAGTACCCAAAGAGGGACTGTCCCCCCAAATTAGGGACTGTTGGGAGGTATGGGCCAGGGCTGGCAAAATATATAAATAAATAACTCACTACCCAGACATAAAAGGCAACTTTTCAAGCTGAGACATTGACAATCCACTCACTAGCTCATAAAGTAGACTCACCAGTCCAGAGGCATGCAGGTGACTGGATTTTACAGCTTTGGTTAAAGACTAGTGAAATAATATTTCATAGGTAATTTAGGCAGCTTTAAGTGGGAAAGAATGTAATCAGACCTCTTTATTTCACAATGTTCTTCTCTGGCTTTCACCAGGGTGGATTATTCTTACTTTTTAAAAAGAGCATGTGTGGGCTGCCGTGTTTGTCCCAAGTGTAAGAGAGAGAGACAAAGTAGTTCAGATGGTATTTTTATTGGTCCAACTGCTGTTGGTGAGGACATGCATGCTTTCAGCCCATGCAGGGCTCTTCCTCAGGCATGTAACAAGTCAGACCTACAGACTGAGCAAATGCACCGTACATGCTAGTGAACTTGGTTTACTGTTTATCGGGGAAGCTGAGGCAAGAGCATGGCATGCAGGGCTAAATCTTTACCTTCACCATGTATTGTAGTGCAAGCGTTCATGTGTGGTGCCAAGTAAGAATTTGGCTCAGGCTACTGATCCCTCAGGCCCTGGTGTCCGAGATTTCCCCCAGTGACTTGGCACTCCCATACAGATAAGGAGGAAGGGGAGCTCTTCAAATGGCCACCACAAGGGCTGGCAAAGCAGAGGACCTCCTTTTGAAGTGGAGGGAGAATGCTGCTGGAGGTGAGGCAGGCAATGCTGGGGTTAGAGGTGGGAGCACAAGGTGCCCAAGACAATTATGCTCAGCCTCAGTGCAGCTTACTGGAAGATGAGAGCACTTCACCGTGGGGACTGTGAGGTTAAGGCTATCCATTACTGGCATGTTGTTCAGACAGACGCTTGCTGTACCATCTCGGAAATCTTCACACTTTTACTTATTTCCCAGTTTCAGACCATTTCTAATCTGATCACGATGGAAAAGCAGTTAGGGAAGAGCTTTCCTTTTTGTCTGGAGCTGAGGGTGAGAAACACAATAGCAGGATCCAGGCAAGTGCAGACTTTGCAACTGCACAGGGCCCCATGTGTTCAGGGGCCCCTGATAAATGGGGTCCATGAGTAAATGTGAAATGACAGCATGAGAGGGAGAAGCACTGGTGTAAATTAGGGCCACACCACTGGACTCGGACACACCCCAGTCCACTCTCACTGGACTCTACTTGCCCTACTAGCTTTCATCCCATGTCCCTCCTTCCTTTTGCCTCCAAAGTGCTTAAGCGTGCTGTTCATGTCAGCTGCCTCCCTCGACTTTCTTGCAACTCGGGCCATTCTTGATCCTCTCTAATCTGGCTTCCACCCTCTTCATTCCACGGAGACAGACCTTGTCAATGTCTCCAACGACCGCTTCATCATGGTCAAGACCAGGAGCCTCTCTTTTCATCCTCCTTGACCTATCGGCTGCTTTCGACACTGTTGACCACAATCTGCTCCTATCTTGACACAGTCTTTCTTTGGATTCCAGGACTCCATCCTATCTTGGTCCTCCTCTTACCTCTCCCACCACACATTTAGTGTATCCTTTGGTGGCTCCTCCTCCACCGCTATCAGTTGGTGTGCCCCAAGGCTCTGTCCTAGGCCCTTTTCTCTTCTCCCTCTACACCCATTCCCTTTATGATCTGATGATTTACCATGGCTTCCAGTACCATCTTTATGCTGATGATTCGCAGATCTACCTCTCTGCACCAGAACTTTCACCCAGAATCCAGTCTCCAATCTCCGCTTGCCTGTCTGATGTCACTGCCTGGATGTCTCACCACCACTGTAAACTTAATATGACAAAGACGGAAGTTCTTGCTTTTTCTCCTAAACTGACTTTTCCCCTCTCCTCCCCTTCTGTCTCTGGAGAATATTGTCATCCTTCCTGTCTCCTCAGTCCACATACTTGGGGTCATCTTTGATTCCTCTCCTTCTCCAAAACACTGCCAAAACTCATAGGTGGCTTATGGGGGGCATGTGCCCCCTCAATTTTTGGAAGCCCCATAGAACTCCTGCCCAGTCCCCACTGCTGTGTAACCCCTATCAACAGTTACTGGTCACCTATGCCAAAATTTGGCTTTTCTTCCTTTATAAAGAAATTACCTCATTGCCATTTGAAACCTCTTACTGACTGAGGCCATCAACCGGACAGCTCCTAGGTGTCCACTCCCTAGGTATCAACGCCACTGGCTTCCTTGGTTTACTGAGGATCTGCGATTGCTGAAGCAAGAAGGGTGGCAGTTAGAGTGACGGTGACATTATTCTCGTGCTGAAGCCGACAGATTGCGACATAGAGCCAGTTTGCGAGCCTATGCCATGGCTGTGCGGGCAGTAAAGAAGGAGTTCCTTGCTGCCCTCCTAGCATCAGCAAAGTCTCGTCCAGCTGAGCTTTTCTGAGTGGTGAGGGGGCTGGTCAGTCTGGCTTCCCTCTGCCTGGAACTGAAACCTTCCAGTGCCCGCTGTGACATGTTTGTTGATTACTTTGCTGATAAAATCACTTGCATGCACCATGACTTTGATGCTGCACTTATTACAATAGGAGAAACAGAGGTTATGGAAGCCCCCCTTGTCCTACTTCATGAGACTGGTTTCAGTGGGTCTCACCTGCTGATGTGGAGGATGTTCTTAGGATGGTCAGAGCCACCTCTTCTGAACTGGACCCATGCCCGTCCTGGCTGGTTAAGGCCAGCCAGGAGATGCTGGGGCCATTGCTGGTGCGGGGTGGTCAATGCCTCCCTTAGGGAGGGCAGGGTGCTGAGCTGCCTTAAAGAGGCGGTGGTCCGGCCCCTGCTCAAAAAAACATCTCTGGACATTGACTCTCTTGCCAGTTATCGGCCTGTCTCTAACCTTCCCTTTTTTGGAAAGGTTACTGAACGGGTAGTGGCTTGGAAGTTGCAGGAGCATCTGGACTGACTCAGTTTTCTAGATCCCTCGTGTCTGGCTTTCGTCCGGGCTATGACACTGAGACTGCACTTGTGGCTTTGGTTGATGACCTTTGCCATGAATTAGATCAGGGTTGTTGGACCCTGCTGATTCTATTAGATGGGTCGGCTGCTTTTGATACCGTTGACCATGAGATGTTGGTGACTCACCTACGGGACCATACTGGGGTAGGCAGGACTGTTCCGCTCATTCCTGGCTGGAAGAACTCGGCGAGTGGTGCTCAGGGACCATTTTTCATCTCCCTGGGACCTCTCATGTAGAGTCCCACAAGGTTCCATTCTGTCCCCTCTCCTGTTCAATATATGCAGTCACTGGGCAAGACCGTGAGGAGCTCTGGAGTTCATTGTCCTCAATATGCTGATGACACTCAACTCTATCTCTCTTTTTCATCTGACCCAGACTCCCCAGTCTCGGTGCTTACACTATGTCTGGCAGCTGTGGGGGACTGGATAAGGGCAAGCCGACTGAAGTTGAATCCCGACAAGAGTGAGATGATGCTAGTAGGGAAGGTGGTGGGTGTGGCATCCCCCATCATTGATGAGGTTTGTCCTGCACTGGCTCCCCAGGTTCGGAGGCTGGGAGTGCTCCTTGATGCGCAGCTTCGTCTAGATGCCTAGGTTGGAACTGTAATGAGGCGCGCATTCTGCCAATTACACCTGGTGTGACGGTTCGGCCATACATCTCAGACTCCAACCTGGCCACTATCATCCATGCCTTCATCACCTCAAGACTGGACTACTGTAACGCTCTACGTGGGGCTGCCCATGGTGATGGTTCGGAGACTGCAGCTGGTGCAGAATGTGGCGGCCTGTCTCCTTATAGGGACAGGTTGCCGTGAGCATATTACACCGGTGCTCCGTTCTCTGCACTGGCTGCCTATAGTCTTTCGGACCCGATTTCAAGGTGCTGGTTCTTACCTATATGGGGCCCAAGCCATATAGGAGTTTATATCTGTGGGATCGCCTCACTCCCTTTGCTCTGGATCGGCCCCTGCGGTCGACCAGAAGTGCCCTTCTCAAAGTTCCCCGGGTATCCTGGGGGGTGACTATGGAGAGGGCATTCCTGGATGCCATGCCAAGGCTGTGGAACTCCCTGGACCTCTCCTCTTTTTGACGTCAATGCAAGATCTGGTTGTTCCGCCAGGCCTTTGGCGAGGGAGATGGGTGAGGGTGGGTTTTTATTTTTATGGGGTGGTGGTACGGGTGGGGTATTTTTCCCCCTCCTCTTTTCCTGGGGGGGGGGATGTTTCCCCTGCTTTTCCTCTTCCCCCTACTATTTTATTTATTTTACTATTTTTCTACCCTGCCCCCTCTTGCTCACAGAGCAGCTCAGGGCAGCTTACAAAATGCATAAATAAAAACATAACAATAAAAAACACTCATAAAATATCATAAAAAACATTAAAATGATAAAAAGAACTAAAAGGGCAGAACTCCCCCTACCCATCTCCCTCTCCAAAGGCCTGGTGGAACAGTCAGGTCTTATACTGTCTTTGGAAAAAGGGGAGGTCCGAGGCCAGGTGGGCCTACATCGAGAGGGAGTTCCACAGCCTGGAAGCGTCCAACACGAACGCCCCATTGTCACCACCAAGGCAACCCTGGGGACTTCGAGCCGGGCGTCCCTGGCCGACTGCAGAGGCCGCAATGCAATCCAAGACCTGAGGTGGTCCTGCAGGTAAGCTGAGGCCAGGCCATTTAGGGCTTTATAGGTCATTGCCAGCACCTTGAATTGGGCCCGGAAGATAATAGGCAGCCAGTGCAGAGAACGGAGCACCGGTGTAATGTGCTCGTGACTACCCATCCCCGTTAAGAGATGGGCCGCCGCATTCTGTACCAGCTGCAATCTCCGGACCGTCCCCAAGGACAGTCCCACGTAGAGTGCATCTAGTCTAGAGGTAATAAAAGCATGGATGATGGTGGCCAGATCAGAGTTCGAAACATACGGCCACAGCTGTCGTACCAGATGTAACTGGCGAAATGCTCCCCTCGCCACAGTCTCCATCTGGAGATCGAGGCAGAACTATGAGTCGAGGAGCACCCCCAGACTATGGACCTGTATGGCGAAAGGGGGGCCAGACCCTATCGATGATGTGGGGGCCACCACCACCCCAGCCCTATACACCAACATCACCTCTGTCTTGTCGAGATTCAACCTCAGACACCTCACCCTCATCCAGTCCCCCGCAGCTGCCAAGCACTGGGTAAGCACCAAGACTGCCAGGTCTGGGTCTGCACAAAAAGAGCGGTAGAGTTGTGTCATCGGCGTACTGATGGCAACACATGCCGAACCCTCTCACGGCCTTGCCCAAAGGCTGCATATACACGTTGAACAGGAGGGGGCACAGAATAGAACCCTGCAGGACTCCACACGTGAGGTCCCGAGGAAATGTTTAGATGTTTTATGTGGTTTGTGTATTTTTATGTGTGTGTTTATACATTTATATATTGTAAGCTGCCCCGAGCTGCCTTTGGCAGGAAGAGCGGGATATCAAATGTTTTAATAAAATAAAAATAACACTGCCAATATCCCTCCCTTCCTTTCTGGACACACTACCACAGCCCTTATCCATTCTCTCATCACCTCCCGCTTAGACTATTGTAACCTGCTTCTTGCAGGCTTCAAACTGAACCATCTATCTCCCCTATAGGCTATTAAAAACTCAGCTGCAAGGCTCACCTGCCTTGCACATTGTTACAACCATGTAACCCCTTCTCCAGGAGTCACTACGCTGGCTTCCCATCCACTTCCAGACTTCTTCTACGCACCTATAAATGTCTTCACTCTGCAGCTGCTAATTACCTCTCCTCCCTTACCTCTCCCTACCCCCTTTTTTGTGACCTCGGTTCATCAGAGAAGATGCTCTTATCTGCACCTTTCTCCTCCATCGCCAACTTCCAACTCCACACCTTTCACCGTGTCGCACCGTATGCCTGGAACAATCTTCCTGAGGCTGTGCATCAGGTCCCCTCTGTGTCTGTATTCAAGGCCTGCCTAAAGGCCCACCTCTTTGAGTTCGCCTTTAATTCATGAACCCAGGCTATATACATATCACAGCCTTCTAGATTTTAACTAAAATATCTTAGTTGCAATAAATTAATTACTGAATAAACTGCATCTTATAGTCCATGATTAATATAATGCACCTTGTTTTTAACAGTCTGTGTCTTAACTAGACTAGGCTCCTTGGGGCAGGGACCATCCTTGATGTTATGTGTAACTGCATACAACTGGTACCACTATAGAAATGCTAAGGGGTAGTAGCAGCAGTGGCCAGGGCCTCTGGCTAACGAGTGCTCAGGACAGAGCTCCCAGGGGGTGTCATACGCTACTGGGATCCTCCCTTTGGGCAGCACTATTGCTGGGGGGCCCTTTTCACATGCTTTTGCATTGTGCAGTGGCTATGGTGCAAGCTAAATGCTTAAATAAACTTACTTACATGCTTGCGCATTCACAGTATAGCTTCCCAAAAGGGGATTTGATTGAGTAGAAAAAGGGTATTTGTTTCTATCCTCTTATCCATAGGATCCACCCATCTGCCTCTTTTCCCCAGGTCCAGAGTCCGGAACTCCAGGGTCCTTGTTTCTTCTCTTTTCATTGCTCATCTTTCACTTGGAGGTTACTCTCATTCAAGGTCCGTGCACTCCCACAGCTGCCCTATCAAGGCCGATACAGGCCCCGTTTTCCAGGTCCCAGGAATAAAGGTAGAGGTAAGCTTTGCCTGAGCCATCCATTCTAAATAGCTGAGATAACCGTTTGTTGTGCAGCCTCCTAGACTAGCAACCACTACCAGCAAAACCCACAGGCCAAGGGATTTGAAGCGAATCTTTTGATTAACTGAAGTCAATTTTGGTAAGTGCTAGTGGCTCTCAGAGGTTGGTTGTGTCAGGAATCCCTGGAGATCCATCATCTTTTCAAAGCAATAAAGCAAGAATTGCTTTTTTTTTTTTCCCCCTCTTCAGAAATGAGACATTAGAAGTGAATTTTTCCCAGCTTAAAGCTCTCTGGCTTTAGTTCTTTGCATCTTTTGAAAAGAGTGTTTATTCCAAAGCCGAGGCTTTTTGTCTCTGGCAGTCAGACTTCAGCAGAGACAGATGGGCGGTTCTGTCTTTTTCTTTCTTCTTGGGCCAGCCCTATGCAATTTCTACAGTCCAGGAATGTAGCGCAGCTGCTCTGTCCCTTCACGCTCTCTTCTCCCACCCCTGTGCTGTGTGATTCACATTTTCAGTGTTCAGTGTTCTCAATGAATACTTTACATTTAAACACAACGTTCTGCTAAACATCTCAAAGCATGTTACAGTGGCAGGAGATACTATAGACATACTCCTATTAGAGGGAATTCCTAGAGGCTGAGTGGCTTGAGGCAGAGAGAGACTGTAACTTGCCCAAGGTTACACAGCAAGTCAGTGGCAGAGTCATAGAACTCAATGGGGGCACAGTCATATGAGACTTTATTCTACTTTGGGCAGTGTTACCACGCAATACAGTGGCTCGTACATCTGGCAGCCACCAGATGTTCACCCCACCCCATGACGGGGCGGGCAGCCAACTACTACATGATACATCCTTGGGAAAAGGCCAGGGACGTAGTGCATGGTAAGGTTGCGCAAAGTGGGATAAGGCTGCCCAAAGTGGATTAAAGGGTCTTCCTATTGTGTGGTCAGGCCGTGCAGCCCTGCCACAAGGAGGGATCTGTGGATTGGGCCCAGAGGAGCACACTCCTCTCCCCATTTGATTTTAATTTTGTACCCCGCAGACTACACCACAGGTGTCTCATAGCTGCTTACATTCACAAATGAAATACAATATAAATACAAATACATGATAACCAGTACATAATATAAGAACACAATCTAAACAATACATAATCTAATCATATATCAAACATCACCCCTGCTTAACAGCTGATTGTGGGGGAGCAGAGCCTAGGAAGAGCACACGCCCTTTTCCCCACCACCTAACAGCTGATCTGGAGGGAGGGGGCCTGGGAAGAGGGCACGCTCTCCTCCCACCTGCCCAACAGCTGATCGGGGGAGGGTAGCCTGGGAAGGGGGTTCATACTCTTCCCAACCCCTCCGCCTCCAATCAGTTGTTGGGTGGGTGGGAGGATCGTGCATACACCCAGGGCCAGACTTAGGAATTTTGTGCCCCTAGGCCCTTCTCAGGCTGCTGCCCCCAAGCCAAGCCCCACCCCCATGCTGTGTGTTCACGGGTGGGGGGAGTCGCATGTGAATGACATGGCATGTGCGCCCACAGTGAGTGGGGGTGCATACGCGTGCCTGCCTAACATGCATCCCTTTATTTCTTTACTTGTTTTCTCTTTATGGCCATGGCGAAAGCTGGTGCCGCAATAAAATATTGATTGATTGAACATGCATCCCCACACACACCCCACTCGTCCCCACGCACGGAGCAACCAGGGAAAATGGCGGTTGCTCCGGGGGGTGCAGATGAGTGGGAGGTGAATTTGAGGTGAGTGGGGATGCGTGGCGGCCGTGTGCACGCACCGGTGTGCCCACGGACCCCCCTCACCCAGCAAAGCTGTGTAAAAACAGCCTGTGAGGAGCCACTCGTAGAAGAATAGAAGGTTGCTGCCTTGTAAACAAGGTTCTTTTAGATGGCTCCAGTCCAAACCATCTCTTAACACGCACCCTTCCAGCCCTGCATGGAATTTTTTCTTTTATTCCTAGAAAAGGTTGGAAGGAACTATCATTCTGAGGGGGAGAGTCAGTGCTTTTTATACTAGAGGAGCTTGATACCATAGCGTGGTCTGTTGTTTGAATATAGTGAGCGTGCACATCCCAGTCGCGAGAAAGTTGGGAGCCATCTAGAAGAACCTTCTTTATAAGGCAACAACCTTCTGATCACTCACATGGGGAGGAGTTGTTTTGTAAACAAACAGGTTTATCTCTCAGTCCGATCTGTGTAGGCTGCTGCTGCACCACTACTAGCAGGCCGACAGCAGAGGCAGGTAAGGCATGGAGACCGGACCCAGGTAGCAGACTTCGGCTACGGGCAGCAGCCTCTGGTCATGCAGGGAGAAGAGGGGGGGGGGAAAAACCCTGAGTGGGGCATGTGTGGGGGGCACCAGGGTTGCCGTGCCCCAGAAAACGCTGCCCCCTGACCTAGGGGGCCTGCCCCTAAGTCTGGGTCTGCACATGCCCCCTCTTCCCAACCCCAACAAGCAGCTGATTGGGGGAGAGCAGTGGAGGAGGACCCCAGAGGAGTTCACATGTGTCCCTCTCCCCACCTCAATCTCCCCCCTAATCAGCTGTTTACCACTGTGGGGAGAGGGGAACGTGTGCTCCTCTGGAGGTCCCCCTTCCCCAATCAACGGTTTTGTCAGACTTGGGAAGAGGGGGGGCGTACGCTTCTCCCAGGCTCCCCATCCTCATGATCAGCTGTTAGGCGAGGGGAGTAGAATGCACACTCCTCCATGATCCCTAAAAGCTGCCTCGTGGCAGCGGGCCCAATCCTGCGGCACAGCAGGAGTCCGAGCATACACCCCTGTGTGACCAGGACGTGGAGGATCTGGTGATGGCCACGGGGAGTGGACCATGTCGTCGGCTTTCCCCACCCGTCCAAAGTGTGGGAGCCATGCTTGCCCGCCACAGGGCACATGGGGGATCAGGTCCACCCCAACTTGTGTGGATGCACCCTGGTTGACCTTGGCCAAATTACTATCTCTCAGCCTTAGTTCTCCCTCTATAAAATGGAAGCAGTAAGGGTTGTTGTGAGGGTGAACTAAAGTAAGATTGTAAAGCACTTTGAACACTGAAAGTGCTATGTAAATGTTTAATAATTAATTATTATTCCCTACCCAGGTTTTATTCATCCTGTTTGGTTTATTATTATTTATTATAAGCATTTATATAGCGCCAGCGATGTACCTGGTGCTTTACAAAAAATAAGATAGACATGGTCCCTGCCCGAGGGCTTACAATCTAAAGAACTGGGGAGGGGAAGACAGGGAAGGGGGAACAGAAGGAGAGACAAGGGATACAACATTCATGAGGATGCGAGAACTCAGGTACACTTTCTTGACTTGATTACAGTAAATTGGGAGTTTACAGATAACAGGTGGGGGATAGTCCTGGGTGGGGATGATTAGCAGGAGTTTGGAAGGGTGGAACGGAAGAGGTGGATTTTGAGGAGGGACTTGAAGGTGTGGAGGGTGGGGGCAAGGCAGATGTGGGCAGGGAGGGAGTTCCAGGCATATGGGGCAGCAAGAGAGAAGGGACAAAGACAGTTGGGGGATCAGGGAAGGCGTGGGAGGGTAGGGGAGGGGATGGAAGAGGAGCGGAGTGCTCGAACAGGGATTTGGAGGGAGATCAGGGCAGAGAGGTAGGATGGAGTGAGGTTGTGAAGGGCTTTGTAAGTGAGGACAAGGAACTTGTGCAGAATATGCTCAGGAAGAGGGAGCCAGTGGAGAGAGGAGAGGCTGCACATGGTTAAAGCAACGGGCTAGGTGGATGATCCTGGCAGCAGACTTTTGAACAGAGATGAGGGAATAAAGGTGAGAGCGGGGAAGGCCAGCAAGGAGGAGGTTACAATAGTCGAGGCGTGAGATGACTAGGGCGTGGATGAGAGTTTTGGCAGAGGAGACAGACAGAAAAGGGCGGATCTTGGCAATGCTGTGGAGGGAGAAGCAGCAGGATTTGGCGACAGTCAACACAGGGTTTGAAGGTAAGGTGCGAGTCAAAAATGAAGCCCAAGCTACGGGCTTGGGGGACAGGAAAGATGTAGGCCCCGTCAATGGCAATTGACAGGGAAGAGGGAGGGGAAGGATTGGGAGGGAAGATCAGGAGTTCAGTTTTCGCCATATTCAGTTTGAGTTGGCGTTGAGACATCCAGGCGGAGATACCAGAGAGACAGTTGGTGAGACGAGCTTGAACAGAGGGGGAGAGGGAAGGAGTGGAGAGAGAGAGTTGAGTGTCATCCACATATAGGTGGTATTGGAAACCATGGGAGGCAATAAGTTTGGGTGTAGATAGAAAAGAGGAGAGGGCCAAGGACAGAGCCTTGGGGAACCCCGACCGAGAGGGGTAGGGAGGAGTTAGGAAGAGATACATTGA
>QEPC01007158.1:12781001-12806832 GCA_003113815.1 Sphenodon punctatus
CCCCAGTCCCAGCGCAGCGGCGTTCTCTCTACCCCTCCCCCCAGTCCCAGCGGCGTACCCCTCCCAGCCCCAGCAGCGTTGGCTCTTCCCCGGTCTGGAGCCAGTGTGCACCCCAGCGCCCGCGCCGCCCGGGAACTAGTCCTGTCTGCCCCCCGCCAGGCTGCCAGCCGGGCCCCCAAAGTTCCAAACACGGCACCAACCACCCCACCCCCCGCCCTTTCTTACCCCCGCCGGGCTGCCACTCCACTCCACACTCTCTGTCCGAGTCCGTCCGCGTCCCGAGGAGCCTGCCTGGGTCTGCCCGCCGCCGCCGCGCCACTGCAAAGTACGTGTGCCTCGGCCAGCTCTGTTGAGTCGCCGCCTGCCTGCCTCGTGTCTTCTGCCGCTCTCGCTGGACGCCGGTGCATGCGCAATGGCTTCCAGCGCAGCGCACGGCTCACGCAACAGGGAGGCGGGGCTAAGGCTTGCGGCGGCAAGGCAGGAGCCAGGAGGGATCATCGGGATTGGGGGCCCGGCGGGGTCACGGGGGCGGGCTTGCGGGGCCTGGGGGGGGCCCACCTCCTTCTCAGCCGGGCCCCTGGGGTCCGTCCATCCACAAAAAAATAAAATTAAAAATTAAACGGCTTAGCTATCAGGGGGACGGATGGACTGTGTGGGCCCCCAACCATGGTGGGCCCCAGGACACATGTCCCGTCTGTCCCTATGATAGCTACGCCCCTGCCGCCCGCCCTCCTGGAGACAGGCAGGCGCAACAGCCAATTCCGGATCGTGGCTGGGACCACGCTCTGAACTCGGCGGAGGTAACAGACATTACTCTCCACCATTTCCGGACCGTGGTCCAGCTAACCACCATTCCGGAGAGGAGGCCGGCCTCCTCTCCAGAATGGTGGTTATTCGGATTCCCGCCGGAGGTTCACTGGGGTGAACCTCTGGCGGAAACCCCTTTAGACATTATGGGCCCTCCTCCACCACAGGGGATTGACCGTGGTAAAAGGGAGGCCTGTAACGTCTAAAATCACCCTTAGTCACAGGGTTGATGTTTCACAGGATCAGAACATGAAGTCTTCAAAGAGGAAGGAGCTTTTGACCAGTCTGTTTAAAACCAGTTTGTGTTAACACCTATTGAACTCCAGTGGGAAAAGGAGCATTTTTGAGAGAGTATATTTTTGGCAGAGTTTCAGTCCCTTCAGTTAAGATGAAAGAGCTCACCATACATGTGCTCAGATCCCTGGCAGGTCACCCTGCAAATCCAAGGGAGACCAGTGTGGGCATGCGGACATTGCTAGGGTAATAAACATATAAAGAAGACCACAACGTCCTTCAAGTACCTCTCATCCATCCTAAATCTTCAGCAACACGTGAGTCCAGTTTGTTTTTTTGTTTTTTACACAAATCCCTTGCAGGTCACCTCTACAGGTGGAAAGTGCCAAGTATTATTATTCAAACCAACACTCTTGCTGAGAAGCTGGATGGAGGCCCAGAGCCCACCCGGCACAACAGTCAGAACAAGAGCTTGTCAGGCCTCAGGAGAATATTAAAGTGCTAAATATGTATTATCTATCTCCCGAGCTGCCGCCAGAACTGATCACTAGCTGTCGTGACTGGTTTAAACAAGTCAACTGGAACTATGCTAGCATCTGCAGAAATAGATCCTGGAAGGTCAACCTTATCCCACAAGCATCCATACACCACAGCCTATTGGCCCCACAAGTCACCACAGACAGATGTCAAATAAAACTCCATTCCCTGATAAAATGATGGACAGCACCATAAAGTGCAACTAATTCCACTCTCCCTACAGATGGCTTGCTCCCAGCCATATGTTGTTACCTGAACCACTCAGAATCAGGGGCAGGAAAAAACAGCAAATTAAAAGAACTCTGTCACTCTGAAAAGACATTGGTTACAGGGACATATTCAAAGTTGATTCATGTAAATCAGAGCCCTCAAGCATCCTACAGAGGAGACAATGAAACTAGACCCAATTCCCCAAACTTCCCAGCTGTGCACTGGGAAAAAAAACCTTCCTAAAAAAACAACACCCATCCGATATGAGAGGCAGTAGATGCCTCCTACCCTTTGGGAGTAATAAAAGCTTCCCCCCCCCCCCCCGCAACCAATGGGAACACAAGGTGAAAATGGAACTGACCACATCACCGTGGCAACCTGGCTGAGGTTGGGACAGGAAGCTGTAGCAGACGTGCTCTCGACTGGTTCGGGTCGCTCATCCCACATTCCTGCTGCTGGGCCACCAGGAAGCACAAGGAGATGCAGGAATATGTGTCTGATCAGCCCCGACCCCCACCCTCCCATGATGGGCAACCATAGTGGCCAACTATGGTGGACTTGATCCGCGGAGGCTGGGTCACAGCAGGCCACACCACATGATAGCCATTGTGGCCCACTTTGCTCTGATCGGGCAGAGGCTAGCCTGGGCTATGACCTGGAGCTAAGCCAGAGGTCAGAGCCCAGGCTAGCCTCTAACATGGCGCGGGGCAATCCCGGGCCAACATCTGGTGGGCTCTTAAGAGACGTGCATGCCAGCAACTTTTGGGCCAAAACATGGGCCACAGCAGGCCACCATCTCATCTGTTTTTACCCACAGTCATCTTTGTAAGCAGTTTCTCTTGCAAGAAAGGAATAGAGACATGCTACCCCATCTTGTCACTGGGAGACTCGCACCCATGAGGGTAGGTGTTCCAGGGCCACCACATACCCAAGATGATGAAAAGGAGGTTATGGTGGTTGTGGATTCTCTCCTTGGGAGGCAAGGAGGCTTCCATCTGTATTCCTGATCCAAAATCCCATGAGGGTGTACTGCATGCCTGGAGTCTGAATTCAGGATGTGACAGGGAGGATTCCAAGACTCATAAAGCCTTCAGACTGCTACTCCTTCCTGCGCATTCACATGGGAACCAACCATACTGTCGAAAGTGAACCTGAGAAGATCAGAGACGACTACAGCTCTGGGTTAGGAAAGTTAAGGGTTTTGAGGCACTGGGTGTATTCTTGTTGATCCTCCCTGTTGAGGGTAAAGGCCCAAGAAGATACCAATGCATCCAAGTTAGTGCATGGTTACAAAGGTGGTGTCTCAGAGAAAACTTTGGCTTCTTTGACAATGGGATAATGTTCTATGAAGGAGGACTGTTGGACAGGGATGATATTCACTTAAAAAAAATTAAGCAAGAGCATCTTCGGACATTGTCATCACCAAATGATGAAAATGTTAAACAGTACCAGATCCAGGGCAGATCTTTTGAAGTGGGTATGGGGAGACCCCTCTTATTACATATTCCCAATCTGGCAATGAACTATTAATTACCACTCTCTAGGTATTACTGTTCCACCAGTCATCAAAAAACCTAATAGTAATACCATCAAGCCCACATTTCCCTAACTTACGTATGATGAGTATGTCATATGGAATTGTCAAATGTCTTGATAAAGTCAAGTATAGAGAGGGTGTAGTTGCTATGCTGGTTCCAAAATTAATAGATGGAGACAAAGTAGTTCAGATAATATCTTCAACCAACTTCTGCTGGTGAGCCTTCTGTATGCAAGCCTTCAAGTCACATAGGGCTCTTCCTCAGTCTAGGAGTAAGTCAGAACTATTAATAAGTCAAAACAAATATGCATTTGTTCACATTTAGTTCTGACTTACTCCTAGCCTAAGGAAGAGCTCTGCATGGTTTGAAAACGTGCATGCTGTCACCAACAGAAATTAGTCCAATAAAAGATATTATCTGATATCTACTTTGTCTCCATCTATTATTAAAGTCAAGATACACTACATCATCAGCATCTCCATTTGTCCCCTAATGACATAATTTATCATAGGAGAGAAGATTGGTCTGGCACTATTTGTTCTTGACAAACCAATGTTGGTTACTACACTCTCCTCCAGATGCCTGCAAATCTACTGATTTATGATTTGTTGTTCTAGGATTTTACCTGATATTTAAGTCAAGTTGACAAGTCTCTAATTTCCCTGTGTCATCTTTACTCCCCTTCTTGAAAATAGGAACAAATTATATTCACTAGGGATGTGCTAACGCGGTTCGGTCGTTTGGTGTTTGGCCCGAACTCAGCCCATTCGGATGGCCAAACCGAACACCCAAAGCTCTGAACAGTTTGGGCGCATTCGGGCATGTTCGGGTGGGAAAAACAGGACTGGAAGGTCCAGGGAGTGGGGGGGCAGCTTAGGAGCAGACTTCCTGGCACCAGGGGTTAAGAAGCTTGGACTAGCAGCCAGCCTGCCTAATCACCATTCCTCTTTTCCTCAGACCACTCGCTTCAGAGTCTGCGATTGGCCACGGGCTAGGCTGCACGGAGCCAATGGAGCTTGTGGTAAGGTGGGCGCAGCAAGTAACAAAAGTCATTGCCCTCCCCCCTTCCAACTCCTTCTGAGCTAGCCACTGATCCTGTCAACAAGCGTTTTCAGAAGTCTCCCTCTCCCAACAGTTTGTGTACCTACCAATCCATTGCCATCCTCCTCCTATTTCACCTATTTCCACACATTTACCTCCGTAGGTAAATTCATTTATTTCTATTAGATTAGATAGATTTAGGTGGTGTTTTTGTTTTTACCCCTCCCTATGTTCTTTCTCCCTACCCTCCATTTAATCCTTCCCTCCTCCCTGTATATATTCCATCCCTGATTCCCTTCCCCTGTTTTTGGATTTATTTAGAGTAGAATTAGATTGATTTAGATTTCATTTCAGTTTTGTACCCCTCCCTGTGTTGTTTGTTGTGAGCTGTCTGTGTCCCCACCCCGCATCCCTGTGTATATAGATAGATAGATTAGATATTAGATAGTTACTATAAATAGAGGGTGTTGTAAGCATCCCCGCTGGGGTCCCGTTGTGACGCTCGTTAGGTCCACTCACCTGTCAGCTGCGGGAGGTCGGGGCCCGGTGCCTACGTGCGGGCAGAGCCAGCAATCTGCAGGGAACGAAAAAACTCAGCAAGCCTACGGCTGCGCTGTAGGCGCGCGTCTTGGTTGCATGCCAAAGGGCTGTGCGCAAAAGGGCACGTGCCCTTTGGAGTGCCCTTCAGAGTGTCCTGGAGTGAGGGCCCACCACTAGGTTCCGTCCAGGGTTAACTTCTGGAGGTGTGGTCCAGGTGGCTGAAGAAGGAACTCCCTCCTTTGAACTTCCCTGTAGTAGTTGGCGTACTCTAGGAGTACCGCGTGGTGTCTTTTCGTGTCCTCCAAGCGGGACTCTTTCTTCTGTTGTTATTATGGCTGGGCAGAAAATTCCTAAGAGAAACAAGTGTCGGGATGTTGTGGTATCGCCAAACCAGCTGCTAGCCACACAGCAGCGTTTGGACAAATTTTACTCCTTAAGTTCCACTGCCCAGGGCTCGAGCATTGGTTTGGTTCCCCAGTCTGTGAACTTGGCTACTACTAGGGGCCCTAATGTCTCTCCTACATTTGATGTGACTGAGTCACGATTAGAACCCTCCGATCCTGTTGTTAGTTGTTTGGACCCTTATTTTACGCATGAATCTAAACAGTCCTCGTCAGTTGATGTTAACTATAAATCGCCTGTAGTCCCCCCTTATGTTGATTTATTGGGGAAGCAATGTGTTCTGTTGGGAGACCTAGTAAATCAAACGTTGGGCAAATTTGGGGAGATCATTGCTCTTATGCAGGGTCAGCAGGGCCAATTAATGGCTATATTACAACATCTTATAGAGCTTAAGAGTCAGAGGGCGGGGGCACCTTCTAGCATGCCTTATAGCCCTGGGCCCACCCATCCCCAGGAGCCTCCAGTGGAGGAGCAGGTTCAGGCTGTAAGGGGGAGGCCATTGGGGAAATTAAACCTAGGGGCTCGGGAGAGTGGGGTAAGAACGTCTTGTACCAGGAAGTTGGCGCCTGTAATTGGTGCTTCACAATCTTTCCCTTGCCTAATGGGGCTTTCCCCAGGTGGAGCTCTATACCAAATATAGTATACCATTTGGAATGTTTGTTGGGGTGGATTCCGCCAGGGGCAATTAGATCCTTCCAGGTTTTGCCCTCTCATACCCAAATGCAGAGACTTATAGTTTATTTCACTATGCCTTATCTTCCTTCCAGAATTATTGATCAGGCATTTTTGTTTTCATCTTGGGGCATGTATGTTGGGGAGGTCCTGAAGGATCTGGTAGTTCAGCCTCTGGTTGTCCAGCAGGTTCCCCATGTTTGTGAGGTTTCCTCCGTAGAGCCTGTTTGCCCAAGCCAGCGACAGTATGGGAATTTTTTGGACATCAAAATGATTGAAAGTCGTGCAATCGGGCTCCAATTAATGACAGACTTCTTAATCTTGCTGAAAGGTATGTTCAGTCAAAGACCTCTGAGGGTGAGCATCCACCTTTGCAGACCACTGTACCCCTTGTTTTGCCCCTTGGAGACTTAGACCCTGCTCCTGGGCCCGTCTCGCCTTTTGAAGTTTTAGTGCCAACGATCGAGCCCGTGGTGAGGTCAACAATGGATCCTTTGGCTTCCCCTGAGCGGTTGAGGCTACGCAAGCAGGTTTTTGTAAGTCATTTAGTGTCTTCGTCTGGTGACCGATCTCCTGTTTCTCCAGTAGAGCCAAGTCAAGCTGTGGTGGTATCGAAAGGGGTTGGTTGTTGATGTTCCCCTGGCTCTGGTGCCCCTAGCTGTAAGATTGGATCATGGAATACTGCAGGTTAGGGAGCCGGAATTCATTGGGTTTACAGGAGTTTTTGATCTCCTTTGCCTTCAGGAAACCTGGGCAGTGTTGCCCCTAGTCCTACCCCCAGTCTTATCCCACTACAAAGTGGTTTCCTTTCCATCTACAGCAGTGGCCCCAAGGGGCCATTCATGCGGGGGTTTTGCTTGCTTGATAAAAGATTCACTCTATGGCATGTTGATTTCTGTGCTAAAACATCCTCCTTTTTTCTGGGTTTGATTTTGCTAGTGGGAGGTAGGAAGTTTGTTATATTTAATATTTATGTTTCACCCTATAACACTCCTAAGTATGACCCTTCTATTTGGAGCAAGCTTGAGGTCATTATAGATGATATTTTAGCTTCTTATCCTAATAGTAATCTCCTCTTAGTGGGAGATTTCAATGCAAGACTGGGGGGCGATGGTGAGGCATTGTTTGCTCACTGTCCTTGTTCTCCACCGTGCACCCCCGGTCTTTTCACTGCTTACCCTCCGGCATTCTAAAGATCAGATAATTAGTAAGGGGGGGGGGGCTTCATTTGGCAAAGATGAGGGTGGGACTCAATTTTTGTCTCCTTAATGGGTCCTACTCTGGTGATTCTCAGGGGGAATTTACCTTTTTGGGCTCCACGGGTTCTAGCGTAATTGATTAGGTTTTAGTTTCCCCAGATGTGTTGCCTTTTCTTAGGGGCTTTGAAGTGGGAAGTGAGCAGTCTAGTGACCATCTACCATTGATCCTCCATCTAGATTTGTATGGGGGGGCAAATAGGGGACTTGTCACAAGATGGTGTACCTCAATTCAATCAGGCCCCCAATTTTGAGAACCTGCGTGCAACTAGTTGGGGGGGAACTTCATTTCCAGATTTGGAAGGGTGGATGCGGGATTTTAATATAAAGGAGTTAAGTTCTGTTCTGGCCAGGAGTGCCAGATCGTCATGGAGGCATTTGAACTCCTGTCCCAAAAAGCCCAGCAATTTTTTAATTCTAGTTTGAGCCATGGACACTATCAAGCCCAAGTTACAAGCCAGGTGTGGTTTGACCAGGAGTCCGGAAAGATAGGCACCAATTAAAAAGAATTTACTTTGAGTATCATCGGGCTCGGGATCTGCATTTACCCTCTTTTTATTTTCAGTGTAAGAGGGAGTATAGGGTTTTGATTAGAAGTAAGTAGAGGTCTTACTTCAAGGCTTCTTGAAAGCAGGTAATAGAGGCTGCTTCGAAGGGCAATTCTCGCCAGTTTTGGAAATGATTAAACACGGGTTCCGAGGCCAGTATTTCTAGAAATTTGTCCCCTATTACAGCCCATGTATGGACTAAGTATTTCCTAGATATGCATTCTACATCAGCCACCCAGGTTGACTTGGATGGGACCTCGTGTAGTTTGAAGGGTATCCCTGAATGGCCCCAAGTGTGCCACGAGGAAGTCAGTGATCTGACTGACTCATGTAAAAGTAATAGGGCCCCAGGGTGGGACCTTATTCCCACTGAATTTCTTTAAAAGTATAAGGAATGGTGGGTTCCCATGCTAACAACGCTTTTTACTGCAATTGACCAATCGGGGTGTGTTCTTCCTATCTGGTCCCGAGTCATCGTGGTACCCGTTTATAAAAAGGGCACCAGTAGTGACCCGACCAATTACAGGCCCATCAGTTTGCTTTGCGTGATAAGTAAACTTTACACAAAGCATCTGTTTGGGGAAGCTTACTATCTGGCTCGAAGAGTCGAGTACCATTCACCCCAAACAGGTAGGGTTCCAGCGGGCCAAATCGACGATTGATCATTGTTTCATTCTTCTACATTTGATAGAGAAGTACATAAAAAGCAATCGGAGATTCTATGTGGCCTTCTTGGACCTCAGGATGGCCTTTGACTCTGTGAATAGATCCATCTTGTGGTCCAAACTGGTGAATCTTTCTCTCAACCGCAGGCTTTTGGTCCTAATTAGACTACTTTATGCAGATTCCAAGCTGGTGGTTAGGTTGGGACCTTCGGGGTGTATCTCGGAGGAGGTCCCTGTAACGAGGGGTAAGGCAGGGTTGTGTGCTTGCCCCAACCCTTTAAAATTTATTTTTGAATGATGTGGTCCCGTGTATGGCCTTGCCCCATTCCCCCCCCCCGTTTAGCCTTGTGAGCCATAGGTTGCTTATTATTCACTGACGATCTTGCTCTCCTATCCCAGACTCAGGTGGGATTGAGCCGGCAATTGGAAGCATTTGCATGTTACTGCAGAGAGAATGATTTGGTTTTGAATCTGTCTAAATCTAAAGTGGTGGTATTTGCCAACTCTCTTAGGTCTAAATGGCACTCTTGGAAGGTGGAGGGGGTCCAGATTTCCCAAGTAAAGGATTTTAGGTACTTGGGTATCACCTTTCATTATTCAGGGGGATGGAACAAGCAGATCAAGGGGGCATCGGTAGTGGCTAAACAATCAGCTTTTGCCATTCAAAAGTTTTTTTTGTCCTCGGGGAGGCCCGCTTATAAAATGGCTCTGCAGGCCTTTAATGCCAAGTCTACTACCCAGTTCTTATTCGGTGCGGAACTTTGGGCACCTTCTTTTTGAGCAAATGTAGATAGTGTCCAGTCTATCTTTCTTAGGGCTCTTCTTAGGGCCCTGGGAGGCACCCTGGGGGCTGCTATCCGATTAGAGCTGGGTCAGCGGAAGTGATCCTTTCGGGCATGGGCCATGGCTCACAAACTTTGGCTTAGGTCCACTGACCTGAGCCAGAGAGGCCTGTTTCCCTATCTTCAAGCAGATGCCTTTAGGAGTCAGTGGGCCCTGAAGGTTGAGGCCCATTTGGCTAGTTTGGGTTTGTCTAGGACTTACCTTTTATCCAAGGATTTAGTGGTGGCGGCCGCAGAAGTAAAGTGTAGGTGGGAAGATGTAGATCTTCAGAATGAGAGGGGTCGGGTGGCAGCCTCCTCGCCTATGTCTAACTATTTGAGGATGGCTCCCCAGATCGATACTTTAGCACAGTATCTTGCTGAGAGCTATTCGGCCAGAGAGAAGTGGTTGATTGCAGCGGCAAGATTCAATGCCTTGCCAACCCAGGTTTGGATGGGTAGGCTTGTCAAGGTTCCTCTCCCCCAGAGACTCTGCCCTTTTGACCACCTTGAGGCAGAAACAACCAACCATGTACTCCTCAGATGCCACCTTTATGACCATCTGCGGTCTAATAGTTTGGGTCCCTTGCTCGAAAGATATTCTGGATGGTCTGATGTAAGGTGTGTGGAATTTCTATTAGCTGATGTAAATTGGGAAATTACCGGTTCTGTGGCAAAATTCTTGCCAGCAGTGTTTGTAAGGAGACAACAGTTTTTAGATTTTAAACTCCCCGTTCCTTTTTGAATAGGGGTTATTCTTTCAACGTATTTTGGTTATTATATGGACGGATTGGGTATTAGGTTTATGTTGGTTTTTCTTGATTTTATTAGAATGTCTATTTACTTAGTTACTGTTTATGATTTAGGGTAGACAGTTTTTTAGTAATTAGTGGTTATGTGTTCTCTTGATACATTTGTATTTCTGTATTGTATGTTATAAATTTTATTTATTAATGTATTGTTTGTTTGTTTGTGTTTTGTTCAGCAATGGCTTATTGCCACGCTTAATAAAATACATATATGTGTGTGTGTGTGTATATGATAGTAACTTGTGGGAGTTAGTATGTAGTGATTCAGTTTTAATATTTTATAGTGTGTTTGTAGGACTAGGCCTTTGTAGATATTAGATAATATTCCATTTAGTTCCATAGGTTTTAGAATAGTTAATAGCAGTTAGAGTTCGTGTAGATATATATAATATTAGATTACCAATTTTAATAAATAAATAAGAAATATATATATAAAATCTTTGTGTGCATTCTTTGGGTGGGAGAAATGGAGAAGGGAAGCAGGAGAGGCTGGTCTGCTGCCCGTAAGGCGGGAGATGGGGCACGTGGCAGAGGTGGCAGGGGCCGTGCCAGCGGAGCGGTAGCAGGCAGCAGCAGCAGCCTGAGCCCATCACCATGCCCGAAACTGCACAGACCTGATTTTGGCAGTCAGGCTTCATAGGCTCCCAGCAGTGACACTAGGGGTGTGGTTCAGCATCGCATCCTGTCAGCATCATCCACTGCCATGCAGGGCACTGGAAGGCCTGCAGTCCAGGAGGCTGTCTCTGATGCAGGAGCAGGTGTAGGTGCTTCGGGGTCAGATGTTCCTCCAGGGCCACCAATGTCCCCGACCCCCATGCTGCGGCTGCTAGAGGCAGGGCCCGATCCCCGGAGAATGGCAGCAGGGAGAGGAGCAGCAGCAGCTATAGGGGGCACAGGGAGAGTGGCAGCAGCATGGTGGGCAGTTCATCAGCCTCAGGGTCCCAGTACTCCCCTTCACGGGGGGACATATCTCTGATTGGGGACAGTGAGGCAGACACTAGTCCTGCGGAGGCGATGTCTGGTGCTGAGGCGATGGCTGTCCCTCCGAGAGCTGTGTCACCACCATGTTCTGCCCCTCCCAGCAATGCTGTCAGTGGTACATCACCTGGTGTGGTAAAAAAAAATCCTCCGTCTGGGCGCATTTTAAGTTGGTGCGGGCGGATAATCCCAAGGAGGTGCAGTGCACTTTGTGCCAGAAGGTGGTGAAACATGGGCAGGTGCTCACCAACCTTGGCACAACTGCCATGGCGAGGCACCTGAAGGGATGCCACAGCACTGTGCTGCTAAGCAGGCAGGCAGGGGAAGTGGACGCCGATGGGTTCCCGACTGCAGCAGTCAGTCGTCCGCCTCCATCAGAGGATAAGCGTCCTGCTTGAACAGCTGCCTCTAGCAGCAGGAGCGGTACCACTGCTAGGGGGGAGCAGCAGCAGTAGTAGTAGCAGCAGCAGCAGCGTCAGTGCACCATGGAGGAGCTGGGGTGGGGGCAGCTTCCAAGTCCATCGGCAGCTGCAGGACATGGAGGGCAGCGTGGCTTTCAACTGAAAGCCACGCGCATGTTGGGTGAAATTATTGCACTGGATGGGCAGCCCTTCTCAGTGGTCGGGGACATGGGTTTTAGGTGCCTGATTGGGTTCCTGGCCCCCCAGTTTAAGCTGCTCTCACGCACCAACCTGAGTCAGCAGGTGGTGCCAGTCCTGTATCAGGCTTTAAAGGAGTGGGTGAGGGAGCAGCTGGCAAGGGCTGGGGGTGCCACAGTCCACTTCACCATAGACCTGTGGTCGAGTAGGAATGCACAACATGCCTACCTGGCAGTGACGGCGCGCTGGTGGCAGGACCCAGAGGCAGCGTTTGGCAGTGGCAGGAGGGGTCCTGAAGCAGGGTATAGGTGGGCCCTGCTTCAGGCAGAAGTAATGGATGGCCCCCACACCACTCAGAACATCAAGGCAGCCCTGACCACCATGGTGAGGGAGTGGGTCACATCAGGTGCGCCTTCACCAAGGGGTGCGTGTTGACAGACAACGCGGCCAACATATTGAGGGCAGTCTGCGAAGGGGCTTCACCAGCATCCCTTGCACCGCACACACCCTTCACCTGGTGGTCAGGGACGCTCTGGGCTTGGGGGAGAAGGGGATTAGGGGAGGCACCCTTAGCTCCCTGATCGAGCAGCGGAGGAAGCTAGCTGGTTTCTTTAACCAGAGCATGAAGGGCAGTGAGCTCCTCCGGGTGAAGCAGGCTGAGCAAGGCTCTCCAGTGCACCAGCTGGTGCAGGATGTGTCCACACGGTGGAATTCTACGTTCCTGATGCTCGAGCGACTTCTCGAGCAGAAAGCTGCCTTGCATCAGGTTCAACTGGTGATGGACAGTAGGGCACCTCCAGGGTATGATGGGGCAGAATGGGAGATCCTGGCTCACACGGTCTTCATGCTGAGACCATTCCTGTCCATGACAGAGACCATCAGCTCCTCCACGGCCACCATCAGCCAGGTGATCTCTCTGGTCCAGAGTCTCCTCAGGAGGCTGGAGGAGATTCTCCAGGGATGGAATTGTGGCCCTCAGGTCAGGAATCTGGCAGATAAGGCGGCTGACCTGATGCGGCAGCTGCCAGGGTTGAAGGTGCGGTTCGATGAGCTCCTGAAGCAGGCAGAATACATTTTGGCAACCATGCTGAACCCCAGGGTCAAGGGCAGCGTGGCACGCCGGACAGCACTCTATGGGCACTGGAAGGGTGACCTGGTGGAGATGGTCCGGAAGGCAGAGAGGGCTCTGGAGAGTGCGCAGCAGCAGCAGCAGGGTGCCCCTGGGGATGGTGGGAGCAGCCACCTCTTTCAGCCAGCAGGGTCTATCCTTGCCCCCAGCCCTAGCAGTAGCAGCACCAGCAGCAGGCTGAGCAGCAGCAGCAGCTTGTACGTGCAGGGCACTCTGGCGAGCATGGGCTCGTGCACAGCAGGGCAGGCAGCACGGCTGAGGGCAGTGGTGGAGGTGGTGCCAAAGGACAGTTATGTGAAGGAGTACAACAGTTCCTCAGCAGCAGTGGAGAGCTACCTGGAGGAGGAGCCGTGCATCAAACCCAGCAGCGATCTCTTGGCCTACTGGTCCAGCAAGACCAATGTGTGGTGGCCCTGTCCAAAGTGGCCAAGGGTCTCTTGTCCTACCCACCAACGAGTGTCCCCAGTGAGCAGGTGTTCTCCATGGTGGGGGACATTTGCTCACCACACCACCTGAGACTGGGGTCCAAGTTGGTGAAGTAGTTGCTTTTTCTAAAGGTCAACCTTCTGCTGCTGGGATTCCCCGAGCTGCCCCTGGACATGGATTGATGATGCAGTGGCACATGCCATCCCATGCCAGGGGCAGTCTTGGGATGGGGCTCCTCCTCAATCTGGGCTGCTGCTGCTGAGGTGCTGTCCCTCCCTCCCGGTGCCTACCCTGCTTCTCTCTCTCTCTCTCTGACTAGATGGCCTCGGCCGGCCTATCTGACTGACCTCATGACACAGGGTGGCATTGGGAAGCTGTAAGCCTGCCAGCCGGCCTCTGGCTAGACGATCTCGGCCCACCTATCTGACTGGGTCGCCCGCGCGCGCACTGCACAGTCTTCGCCAGCCTATCTGAGTGCCCTGCCAAGGTCCCAGCCTGCCTTCCCTACTGCCTCTCATGTCACGCTACCTGTCTGCCCGCCATGGTTGCCAAGCTCGAACCCTGCCTCAGTCTGCCTTCCGATGCTCATGCCACGCTGCCTGTCTGCTGCTGCTGCCTCTGCTGTACCGTGTGTTCTGCTACCGGGCAATCCAATGTCTGCCGCTGCTCCACCGATGCCTGGCAGCCTGCAATGCCCGGCCAAGTAGGGGTGCCAGGCCAGACACCAAGCCCCAAGCCTTCCCAGCCTCTGCTGCTGGGTCTCAGACAGCCAGCCATGGCGCCACAGGCACCCCCAGGGGCCAAGCACCGAACCTGCCTGCCCGGGCAACCCAGGGTACCAAGCCCCAAGCCTTTCTGGTCTCTGCTGCTGCTGCTGTGTCTCCGACAGCCTGCCATGCCCACACAGGCACCCCTGGAGTGCCCCAAGCCTCTGCTGCGGCTGAACTTTCCAAACGTTCGGGGGGGGAGGGGGTTCAAACTCCACGGGACTAAACCCACGAACCCAAACTAAGTTTTCGGACCAAACGGCTGAACATCGGAACCCCGTTCTGTTCGCACAACCCTAATATTCACTCTTTTCTAGTCAAGGACCTCACTTGTTTTCCATGAGTTCNCCTGAAGCAGGGGATAGGTGGGGCCTGCTTCAGGCAGAAGTAATGGATGGCCCCCACACCACTCAGAACATCAAGGCAGCCCTGACCACCATGGTGAGGGAGTGGGTCACATCAGGTGCGCCTTCACCAAGGGGTGCGTGTTGACAGACAACGCGGCCAACATATTGAGGGCAGTCTGCGAAGGGGCTTCACCAGCATCCCTTGCACCGCACACACCCTTCACCTGGTGGTCAGGGACGCTCTGGGCTTGGGGGAGAAGGGGATTAGGGGAGGCACCCTTAGCTCCCTGATCGAGCAGCGGAGGAAGCTAGCTGGTTTCTTTAACCAGAGCATGAAGGGCAGTGAGCTCCTCCGGGTGAAGCAGGCTGAGCAAGGCTCTCCAGTGCACCAGCTGGTGCAGGATGTGTCCACACGGTGGAATTCTACGTTCCTGATGCTCGAGCGACTTCTCGAGCAGAAAGCTGCCTTGCATCAGGTTCAACTGGTGATGGACAGTAGGGCACCTCCAGGGTATGATGGGGCAGAATGGGAGATCCTGGCTCACACGGTCTTCATGCTGAGACCATTCCTGTCCATGACAGAGACCATCAGCTCCTCCACGGCCACCATCAGCCAGGTGATCTCTCTGGTCCAGAGTCTCCTCAGGAGGCTGGAGGAGATTCTCCAGGGATGGAATTGTGGCCCTCAGGTCAGGAATCTGGCAGATAAGGCGGCTGACCTGATGCGGCAGCTGCCAGGGTTGAAGGTGCGGTTCGATGAGCTCCTGAAGCAGGCAGAATACATTTTGGCAACCATGCTGAACCCCAGGGTCAAGGGCAGCGTGGCACGCCGGACAGCACTCTATGGGCACTGGAAGGGTGACCTGGTGGAGATGGTCCGGAAGGC
The DNA here is from genome assembly GCA_003113815.1 of Sphenodon punctatus. Lineage (NCBI taxonomy): Eukaryota > Metazoa > Chordata > Lepidosauria > Sphenodontia > Sphenodontidae > Sphenodon > Sphenodon punctatus. The sequence goes on from QEPC01007158.1 coordinate 12,796,214, forward strand.
AGAGAGGGCTCTGGAGAGTGCGCAGCAGCAGCAGCAGGGTGCCCCTGGGGATGGTGGGAGCAGCCACCTCTTTCAGCCAGCAGGGTCTATCCTTGCCCCCAGCCCTAGCAGTAGCAGCACCAGCAGCAGGCTGAGCAGCAGCAGCAGCTTGTACGTGCAGGGCACTCTGGCGAGCATGGGCTCGTGCACAGCAGGGCAGGCAGCACGGCTGAGGGCAGTGGTGGAGGTGGTGCCAAAGGACAGTTATGTGAAGGAGTACAACAGTTCCTCAGCAGCAGTGGAGAGCTACCTGGAGGAGGAGCCGTGCATCAAACCCAGCAGCGATCTCTTGGCCTACTGGTCCAGCAAGACCAATGTGTGGTGGCCCTGTCCAAAGTGGCCAAGGGTCTCTTGTCCTACCCACCAACGAGTGTCCCCAGTGAGCAGGTGTTCTCCATGGTGGGGGACATTTGCTCACCACACCACCTGAGACTGGGGTCCAAGTTGGTGAAGTAGTTGCTTTTTCTAAAGGTCAACCTTCTGCTGCTGGGATTCCCCGAGCTGCCCCTGGACATGGATTGATGATGCAGTGGCACATGCCATCCCATGCCAGGGGCAGTCTTGGGATGGGGCTCCTCCTCAATCTGGGCTGCTGCTGCTGAGGTGCTGTCCCTCCCTCCCGGTGCCTACCCTGCTTCTCTCTCTCTCTCTCTGACTAGATGGCCTCGGCCGGCCTATCTGACTGACCTCATGACACAGGGTGGCATTGGGAAGCTGTAAGCCTGCCAGCCGGCCTCTGGCTAGACGATCTCGGCCCACCTATCTGACTGGGTCGCCCGCGCGCGCACTGCACAGTCTTCGCCAGCCTATCTGAGTGCCCTGCCAAGGTCCCAGCCTGCCTTCCCTACTGCCTCTCATGTCACGCTACCTGTCTGCCCGCCATGGTTGCCAAGCTCGAACCCTGCCTCAGTCTGCCTTCCGATGCTCATGCCACGCTGCCTGTCTGCTGCTGCTGCCTCTGCTGTACCGTGTGTTCTGCTACCGGGCAATCCAATGTCTGCCGCTGCTCCACCGATGCCTGGCAGCCTGCAATGCCCGGCCAAGTAGGGGTGCCAGGCCAGACACCAAGCCCCAAGCCTTCCCAGCCTCTGCTGCTGGGTCTCAGACAGCCAGCCATGGCGCCACAGGCACCCCCAGGGGCCAAGCACCGAACCTGCCTGCCCGGGCAACCCAGGGTACCAAGCCCCAAGCCTTTCTGGTCTCTGCTGCTGCTGCTGTGTCTCCGACAGCCTGCCATGCCCACACAGGCACCCCTGGAGTGCCCCAAGCCTCTGCTGCGGCTGAACTTTCCAAACGTTCGGGGGGGGAGGGGGTTCAAACTCCACGGGACTAAACCCACGAACCCAAACTAAGTTTTCGGACCAAACGGCTGAACATCGGAACCCCGTTCTGTTCGCACAACCCTAATATTCACTCTTTTCTAGTCAAGGACCTCACTTGTTTTCCATGAGTTCTTGAAGATAAAGACCAACAGTTTAGGGATTTAATCAGTTTCTGCTAATTTACCTACATCTAGACATTTTAAATACTCTCTAACCTGGTCCTTCCCTATTCTGACCTGCCTCTGTACCTGCTCCTCCCCAATGTTTAATGCTATAAACTGGTAACAACCACCCTTTTTTGTGAAGAAATGTTGTACACTTCAGCCTCTTTAGTATCCTCAGTTACTAGGGGTGAGACTCCAGACAAAATACCAGATTTACCGGTACCAGATTTCCCAATACTGGATTTATCCATATCGGAATATCAGATTTTCAACATTGCAGATTTTATTTTATTTTTTTATTACATTGTGGCTGTTGTTAAATGGCAGCGATGTAAAAAATCCGGTAAAGCCGGCAACGTTAAAAATCTGGTATTCCAATACCGCTAAAGTATCGGTATTATCGGATTAATCTGATACCAGTCATTATCAGTTTTATCGGATTAATCCAATACTGTGAGGTATGGGGTATTTCAGGTAGGGGAAGGAAAGGGCTCAAGTGGCAATAGACACTTGCCGAGTAAATATCCCTTAGGATCTTAATTGGCTTTTGGGATATATATCCCCAGCCTAGATCATCACCGGGAGGTGAAGTGCAACACCAGCCCCGTAGGGGTATGCACCCCTCACACGAAACACCACACAAACACCCACCTTCCACACCGGGACCAGGGACAAGGGTTTTGGGAAAGGGAGATGTGTGAAGGGGGGGAAAGGGCGTGTGAGGTACCCCGGAAGGAAGGAAGAATAGGACATATGTTCACCGGGTTAACCAGGGCACACGGGGGATCAAGTATAAGGGGGTCACCGATAGGTTCAGATACTCACCCAGTCTCTCTCTCTCTCGGTCACCATGCAAAATTCCAAGGGGCCAATCTGACGGGCATAGGCACTGATCACCAGCAACTAGGAGGGATCAGCACACTCCCTTTATCCCCTTGGGACTGCAACGCGTGCTGGCGCAAGTGCTCTGAGCGCCGGGGTGGTCATGTGGGATGCGTGGCTATAATGGCCAAATTAGGAATGCAGTGTAGAGGCACGGTGCTTCCTGTTGTTCTGCTGGGTCCCGCCGCCACTTATGCTGGCGGCGGCGGCTTTACTTCCTGTGTGGCTCCCGGGGATGCAGCAGGGGCCCACTAGCGATTTCGGGGTGTTTGCTGCGACTGCGGGGTTTCCCCTGGGCCGGCCAGGCACGTGAGTGCCAACGGGCCCCCAGACAGATCTTCCCCCAGATCCTCAGGCGCAGCAGAGCCGGCCTGGCAGATACCGATAGTCCCACCCCTATCAGTTACTACCTCTTTATTTCTATTTTGCATAATAGACCTATATTTTCTATTGTCTTGCCCCTCTTCTCGTCATCCTGTGTTCCTGCACTATTCTCTTATATTTTTCCTTATTTATGCTTCCTCTTTTCCACTTCCTGTAGCTTTACCTTTTGGATTTCAGGTTTTAAAGAAGCTTTTGGTGTAGGCATATTGGTCTCTTGGATATCTTTCAATTTTTCCTTCTCATTGGGATAGCTTGCTGCTGGACCTTCAAAACGTACTCTTTTAGCAGTTGTCAGTGCTCCCCAAATTCCTTTTCCTGTAAAATATCAATCCACAGGGACCTTCCTACTATTTTTCTAAATTTGTTGAAGTCAACTTTTAAAAAATATAATGTCCCGATTCTGCTGCTTACCCTCTGTGCAACTCCACTGAAGGCTGCACAGGTATATAGAGCAAATTGTGCTTGTAGTACTAACACACAAATGGAGCTCCCCTCCAGCATTACCATGTCCTCAAATTTTTGTACAGCCTCAATGTCAACTGCTTGTTGCCTTCTCTGCTCAATGAATGTGTCTGTCTCTCTCATTAATGCTGGAAGGGTTGAGGGGGCTGATGTGCAGACAGCATAGCACACGCCTACTTTTCTATTTCTGACTCTTCATTCAATTAGGAAATATCTTTCAGAGCAAGTAGACAGAGAGACACTTGGTTCATGGTATGGTCTTTCTGGCACAGCCTCTCACAATATCCAGAAGGGATAGGTAGATTTCTGGAAACAATATTCCCTAGCTATTGCCCCCTCCCATGTCATTTGATGGCAAAGGACAGATTAGATCAGACATCTCAAGCTCCTCCCCTCCAAGTCTATTATGAAATGATTTCACCAGGATGACATAGTCATCTTGCTTTTATCAGTTATGCTGTCATAATATTTTAAAATGTAAAGCCATTAAGCACATTGCTGATAAGCAGTGTGACCTAAGCAACAATTAGTCAACACTGGCAAGTCCCAAACACTGAGGCTATACAGGCAGAGTAGCGGTCCATCATTGTCTCGTTAGTACTTACCTCCACAAAGTTTGCTGTCCAAAGAGCACAAAAGCTGGTAGAGGCTTTGGGAGCTGAGCTGCTAGTGATCCCTAAATTTTCAATTTCAATTGTTTAACATTCCTGTTACAAAACATTCTTGCAATCTTTTGTCCAAGAAGCTCTCAAGTCTCCATTGTTTGCAACAAGCCTTTAATACAGAATTTCCAAAACAAAAAACCATTAAATGCACAACTGTATTTAAAACAAACAAAAAATCCTCTTCAAAAACATGGCACAAAATCATTTTGACTCTAGCTTAACCTCCAAAAAACATACAAATTCATTACAATTACAATTAAAAAAACATTGAACTACATACATTGCAACAAGACAAAAATGCCAAAAAGCATGGGACTCCTACTGTTGCATTCTGCAGAACTTGCAACCATACCATGGTTGCGTGTTGTCTGCACTCCACTATGCATATGTAGACACAAACACACGCACACCCCATTGTGTGCATATGCCATCCTATGAGCATGTAGACAGACTCCAAGGATGAGTCTGCCAGTTCTCTCTGCATATCTGGCCTCGACTAAATGTAAACAAAGGCCAGTGTATCAATGACCCCCCAATTTCTCAGCCATGGGGACCCTGGCCTGCCACACCTGCATTTAAAATCAATTTGGCTTTGTATGGCAATCATGTATGGCAACGAGTTTCCCACTGCATTTAGTTTCTCTATGAGGTTATGGACCCCCATGCTCATTCCAAGCAAAAACTGTTATTTTTCAAATATAAGAAATTATGCGTAACATTAAACCAGCGGGCAATGGTGTCCCAACCTTGCTGGGAGAATCAAAGCTCTGCAAGGGCAGCTGAAGCATGCAGAGAGGTACCTGGTGGGGGAGACAGCTTCAATCACCGACACCATGCACAGGGTTGTACCCACCAAGAGGCTTGTCTGGGTGATGGAGAAAAGTCGGACTGGTGGGAGAGCGTGCTGTCCTCATGGGGAGATGCGGTGTGGGTTGCAAACTTCAGGATACCCCATCCTGCAGATAGCCGAGATCCTCATGCCACAACTGGAGAAACAGAGCATAGTGATGCAGTTGTCCATCCTCATGGAGAAGTGCGTTGTCATCGCCATCTGGAAGCTCACCACTCCGGACTCCTGCTTCTCTGTCATCCAGCAATTTGGTGTTGGAATTTCACAGTGGGCACCATACTAGTGGAGGTTTGCACAACAGGTGTGAAAGTGCTGCTGGACCAGGTCTTGCAGTTGGCTGACCCAACAGAGATAATGAAGAACTTTTGGTGGGAGGGGTTCCTGACTGTACAGGGGCAATCGATTGGAGTCATATCACCATCATCTGCCCACTCCATAGCAAGGATGATTACATGAACCAGAATGGGTTTTCTCTATGATTCTCCAGGCCTTAGTGGACTACTGTGCCCAGTTTGTGGATGTGCTGGCTGGGTGGTCCAGGAAGAACCACAATACCTGCATCTACCATCAGTTCCCTTTCTTTGGCCACATGTACACTGGAGACTTTGGATCTTCCATGGAAACATGCATTGAGTAGGTGCTCATGAAGCCTGTTGTTCTTGGGGACCCTGCCTACCTCCTGAAGCTCATGGAGGCATACAGTGTAGCCCACACCCCAGAGCAAACATTTTTAACCAGCAGCTCAGCACCACCCACTTTGTTGCAGAGAGAGCTTTTGTGCTATTAAAGCAGCACTGGAGTTCAATTGCAGCCAAAATTGATTTCCAGCTGGGAAACACTCTGTTTCTAACTACTGCTGCCTGTGTTCTCCGTAACATCTGCAAGACTGGCTGTGCCATGTTAGAGAACTCTAGTGAGCCAGTGCCTCGTTCTGGGACCAGCTAAACCCAGTGGAGCAGCACATAGCCAGAAAGATCTGGGATGCCTTGTGCTGGCACAACCACCACAATGAAAGTCCCAACACCCACCATCAGCGATAGGTTAATGAGTATCAGTGAATTGTTTCAAATTATCTTTTTGTGATATCAATAAAGCCTTTAAAGAGGTTTCCTGTGTGTCACTGTTTTTTTCTCTGGCTCATCCAACTCCTCCCCAGCACCAGAATGACATACTTTCCCTCCTTGCCCCCCCACCCCCCAGTGCTATTTCCCACCTGGAATTTCCTGTGCATTTCCTATTGGCATTCACAGATTAGTCGGATGCAGGCCTGAACCTCTGCATTTCCTATTAGCATTCGCAGACTAACTGGATCTGAGAATGGTAATGTGTGCAGCTGGTAACTCTGTGACTGGCCAGTACCCAGACTTTGCCTGTGGCTTTCCCATGATAGTTTCCTTTCCACCTGGGCTTTTTCGTGCTGGGCTACTATGGCCCTCCCCCTTAGGGATGTGCGAACGCGGTTCGGAAGTTCAGAGTTCGGCTCGAACTCAGTCCGTTCAGATGACCAAATCCAAACCTGAACTCGAACCAAACCCGATACCGAACTCCGAAATGACCGAGCAGTTTGGTTGGTTCGGATGAGTTTGACCAGGAGAAATGTGACCCCTGCCTGACACAGGGAGGGGGGGATCAGCTGAGAAGCAGACTTCCAGGCACCAGGGGTGGAGAGGCTTGGAGTAGCAGCCAGCCTGCCCAATCATCATCCCTTTTCTCCTCAGACCACTGGCTTCGCAGGCTGCGATTGGCCACGAGCTAGGCTGCACGGAGCCAGTGGGGCTTGCGGTGAGGTGGGCGCAGCAAGTAACAAAACTCATTGCCCTCCCCCCTTCCCAACGCCTTCTGAGCTAGTCACTGTTCCTGACAGCAGGTGTTTTCCGAAGGCTCCCTCTCCCAGCAGTTTGTGTACCTCCCAGCTCCCCAATCCATTGCCATCCTCCTCCTATTTCACCCATCCAACTCATTTACCTCCATATTATCATTTATTTAGATTATATTAGATAGATTTAGGTATTCTTTTTATTTTTTTACTCCTCCCTGTGTTCTTCCTCCCCCCTCAATTGAATCCTCTCCTTCTATATATTCCATCCCTGATTCCCTTCCCCTGTTTTTGGATTTATTTAGAATAGGATTATTAGATTGATTTAGGTTTAATCTCAGTTTTGTACCCCTCCCTGTGTTCTTTGTGGTTTTCCCCCCATCCCTGTGTAATATTGTATATATAGATATTAGATATAGTTACTATAGATAGATACATAGTTGTAGTAGGAGTTAGCTTAGTTATAGAGATAGTGTTAGTGTGTAGTTATTAAGTTTTGATATTTTAGAGTGTGTTTGTAGGACTAGGCCTTTAGATATAATATTTACTTACATAGATTTTAGAATAGTTAATACTATAGTTAGAGCTAGTGTAGATAATATTAGAAACATTTGAATAAAATATATATATACACATTTGTGTGCATTTTGGTTGGAAGACATGGAGAAGGGAAGTAGGAGAGGCCGGTCTGTTGCCCATAAGGTGGGCAATGGGGCATGTGGCACAGGTGGTGGTAGGGGTCATGGCAGAGGAGTGGCAGCATGCAGCAGCAGCAGCAGTCAGCGCCCATCACCACACCCAAGCTTCACAGGCATGATTTTGGGAGACAGGGTTCAGAGGCTCCCAGCAGTGGCACTAGTCTGGGGGTGGTTCAGCAGTGCCTCCTGCTGCATCCTCCAGTGCCACGCATGGTACTGGAAGGCCTGCAGGACATGAGGCTGCGGCTGTCTCTGCTGCTGCTGTAGCGCTGGCAGGTGCTTCTATTGTTTCTCCAGGGCCACCAATGTCCCCTATTGTTGAGGTGATCCCCAGAGATCCAGGGCTGGTGGATCCCACCCTGGCTGCTAGAGGCAGGGCCCGATCCCCGGGCAATGGCAGCAGGGAGAGTAGCAGCAGCTGCAGCAGCCACTCTAGGGGGCACAGGGAGGAGAGTGGCAGTAGCATGGTGGGCAGTCAAGTCTCAGGGTCCCAGTACTCCCCTTCACAGGACATCACAGTGATTGAGGACAGCGAGGCAGAAGAAGACACTAGTCCCGCAGAGATGTCTGGAGCTGAGGCCATGGCTGTCCCTCCTCCTAGAGCTGTGTCGCCACCAAGTTCTGCCCCTCCCAGCAGCACTGGCAGCAGCAGTGCATCACCTGGGGCAGGCCAGAAGGCAGGGGGGGGGGAGAATTCCTCTGTCTGGGCACATTTCAAGCTGGGGCAGGCAGATGATCCCAGGGAGGTGCAGTGCACTGTGTGCAATAAGGTGGTGAAGCATGGGCAGGCGCTTGCCAACCTTGGGACATCTGCCATGGCGAGGCACCTGGAATCATGCCACAGAACTCTGGATGTCAGTAGGAAGTGGATGTCAGTAGGTTCCCGACTGCAGCGGCTGGTTGCTCACCTCCTTCAGCAGACAAGCGTCCTGCACCAACTGCTGCCTCTACCAGTAGGAGCAGTATTCCTGATAGGGAGGGAAGAACAGCAGCAGGAGCCTCACCAGCAGCGTCAGCCCACCATGGAGGAGCTGGGATGGGGGCAGCTGCCAAGGCCATCGGCAGTTGGAGGGCAGCGTGGCTTTCAAGAGAAAGCCAGGCGCCTGTTGGGCAAAATGATTGCGCTGGATGGGCAGACCTTCTCCATTGTAGAGGACATGGGCTTCAAGCAGCTGAATGGGTTCCTGCCCCCCCCCCCAGTTTAAGCTGCCGTCCCGCACCACCCTGAGTCGGAATGTGGTGCCAGACCTGTACAGGGCTTTGAAGGAGCAGGTGAGGGAGCAACTGGCAGAGGCTGGGGGTGCCACTGTCCATTTCACCACCGACCTCTGGTCCACCAGGAACACCCAGCATGCCTACCTGGCAGTGACAGTGCACTGGTGGCAGGACCCGGAGGCAGCTTTGGGGAGTGGCAGGAGGGGTCCTGAAGCAAGGTATAGATGGGTCCTGCTTCAGGCACAAGTAATGGACAACCCTCACACTGCTAGGAACATCAAGGCAGCCCTGACCTCCATGGTGAAGGAGTGGGTCACGCCAGGCGCGCCCTTCACCAAGGGGTGTGTGGGGACGAACAATGAGGCCAATATACTGAAGGAAGTTCATGATGGGGGCTTCACCAGCATCCCTTGCACCGCACACATCCTTCACCTGGTGGTCAGGGACGCTCTGGGCTTGGGGGAGAAGGGGATTGGGGCAGGTACCCTTAGCTCCTTGATCGAATGGGGGATGAAGCTGGCAGGGTTTTTTAAGCGGAGCATGAAGGGCAGCGAGCTCCTCCTGGAGAAGCAGGCCGAGCAAGGCTCCCCAGTGCACCAGCTTGTTCAGGATGTCTCCACACGGTGGAATTCCACCTTCCTGATTCTCAAGTGGCTTCTTGAACAGAAAGCCGCTCTGCATCAGGTTCAACTGGTGATGGACAGTGGGGCACCTCAAGAGTACAATGGGGCAGAATGGGAGATCCTGTCTCACACAGTCTTTGCGTTGAGACCATTCCTGGCCGTGACAAAGACTGTGAGCAGCTCCACCGCCACCCTCAGCCAGGTGACCCCTTTGGTCCAGAGTCTCCACAGGAGGCTGGACGAGATTCTCAGGGGGGCGGGATTGTGGCCCTCAGGGCAGGAAGCTGACCAGTGAGGTGCTTCACCTGGTGCAGAAGCTGAAGGCAGGGCTGAAGGTGCATTTTGATGAGCTCCTGCAGCGGGAGGAATATATCCTGGCAACAATGCTGGACCCCAGGGTCAAGGGCAGCATGGCATGCCAGACAGCACTCTATGGCCACTGGAAGGGTACGCTGGTGGACAGAGTCCGGCGAACAGAGCGGGCTATGCAGCAAGACTCCCCTGGGGATGGTGGGCATGGGAGCAGCCACCCCTTTCAGCCAGCTGCGTCTATCCCTGCCCCAAGACCTAGCGGTAGCAGCACCAGCAGCAGCATCCCTATTGCCAGCAGCAGCAGAAGCAGCTCGGCCTATGTGCAGGCCACTCTGGGGAGCATGGGGGTCCTCCACAATAGGGCAAGCAGTGTGGCTGAGGGCAGTGGTGGAGGTGGTGCCCAGGCAAAGCTACCAGAGGGAGTACGATGGCACCTCAGCAGCCGTGGAGACCTACCTGGAGGAGGAGCCATACATCGATCCCAGCAGTGATCCCTTGGCCTACTGGGGTGGCAAGGCCAACATGTGGCTGGCCCTGTCGGAAGTGGCCAAGGATATACTGTCCTGCCCACCGACGAGTGTCTCCAGCGAGCGGGTGTTCTCTATGGCAGGGGACATTTGCTCCCTGCACCGCTTGAGACTGGGGGCCAGGTTGGTGGAATGGTGGTTGTTCACCAAGGTGAACCTTCCGCTACTGGGATTCCCCGAGCTGCCCCTGGACAAGGATTGATGGTGCACTGGCACATGCCATCCCATGCCAGGGGCAGTCTTGGGATAGGGCTCCTCCTCCTCAATCTGGGCTGGGGCTACTGCTGCTGTGCTGCTGAGGTGCTGTCCCTCCCTCCCAATGCCCAGTGGCCATACTGCTCCTCCCCCCACTCTCTCATACTAGATGGCCTCGGCCAGCTTTAGGGATGGGCGAACGCATTCAGAAGTTTGGAGTTCGGCCTGAACTCGGCCTGTTCGGACGACCGAACTCTAACACGAACCCAAACACGAACATACCGAACAAACCGAATGGCGAAATGGCCGAACAGTTCGGATCGTGTTCGGGTGAGTTCGGCTGGCAAAAAAAGGTTCACTGGAAGGTCAAACATGACAGGGAGGTGTCAGTCACTGAGGAGCAGACTTCCAGGCACCAGGGGTGGAGAGGCTTGCAAGAAACGAAACTAATTATCTGCCTCCCCC
>QEPC01007158.1:12808318-12838378 GCA_003113815.1 Sphenodon punctatus
GGGGCACATGGGGGAGGGGGCCCATGGGCACATGATGGGGCAAGTGGGGGCACACGGGAAGAGGGGAAGCGGAGGGGCACACGGGGGGAGGAGGAGCAGGGGGGCACATGGGCACATGGTGGGGGTGAGTGGAGGCACACGGGGGAGTGGGGGGCACATGGGCACATGATGGGGGGGAGTGGGGGCACATGGTGTGGGAGTTGGAATGTGGTTTTTGTTCACTTGATGTGGAGTGTTTGTTTTGCTGTTGCATTTGGGGGATCTGTGGATACCTTTGCGTCCTTGTGGGAATGATTTGGTTTGTGGTTTTCTGGTTTTTATATGGGTTTTGTTCACTTGATGATGTGGAGTGTTATGGCACTTCTTATGTTGTTATGTCTTAACAGTTGCACATATGAAAATGCTCATGTAGACAGGCTACCATGTGGTTAGGTGTTTGTTAGCTAGTCCTTTGCATAGAATAGCTTTCCCTTCACTAAATAACTCCTGTTTAATCAAACTATAGCCTATCTAAACTAGTATTTAACACGTTACTAATATCTCGGCTTGCCCATGTTAAAATCGCAGCCTTTCCGATGAGTTAGTCCCTATAGACAGGCCAATTGTGGGCAGCCTCAGCTGACATTTTGAAGATTAAATACTGTTACTCTGTTTATTTATTTCCATTTCCAAAGTCATACAACATAAGAGGGCCCATCCAATGCTCTTTCCTCCTCAGATAATATTTTTTTTAAAAACCACACAGAAACACCAAGACCCATCAGTTCCCCTACATCAATAGAAACAAAATTAATGAATCCCCCAGATTCCTAACACCCAGTTTCTCACAAGTCAGAGAGGGAGAATAAAGAAGCTTTGCAGAATGCCCTGAAGGCTAGCAGGCACAGGCTATTATTGGCTCAGGGAGGAAGTTAATTCCAAAAGACTGTTCCCTAATGGAAAACATCCTAATAACCTCCCCCTTTCTCCTATATTGCAGGCACCTCTCCTGATTGCAGTAGTACAGCAGAGTGTGTGGTGCAGTGATCTTGCAGCATAATCTTCAAGCTATTTAGTGCTGGCACTAGCCCTTAGCACCAGCATAAGCCTCATTCACTTCAGATAGGTTCATGCTGGATTAAAGGCCTAATGCCAGTGCTAAATAGTTTGAGGATTACACTGTTAGGGAGGTCACAGGGCTTTATAGGCCCAAACCACTATTTTAAGGTAAATCCAGAAACAGAAAAGGCAGCCAGTGCAGATGGGCTGGGTTTAGTATGTTCACATAACACTACTTATAAAGTGAGCTTCTGAATTCTGCATCAGTTGTGGCTCCTGAATAGAACGAAGCATTTTTACACACACACACTTTTTCAACCGGGACTTAAGAGTCTGGGTTCTGCAAACTCCTGTACAGGGAGTTTAGACTTCCACCCATCCAAACTGGAAGTTGCCCGGGCACCAACACTGGCACCAGCAACTCTCGCATGTCTTGATAAGCGGACTTGGTAAGTCCCTGATATTAGAGGAATCCACTTCTCAAGACATACGGGAGTCTCCAGCACTGCTGTTTGTAATGGTGCCTAGGCAACGTCTGGTTGTAGGGGTGGGGGACAGGAGAGTCTAAACTCCTGGTGCAGGAGTTCGCAGAACTTGTACTCTTAAGTCCGTATGAAAAAATTGTGCATGTAAAAACACCCTAAGATGTTTTGTTTGCCAACCACATTGAGCACAGTGTAGGAAACGGGTGTTTTCCAAGCTAAGGAGTGGGACCCTCAGCACGGGGAGTATAATGTATTCTGGGGGATGAGGCGGAGGGGAGTAAAAAGGGTGAAGCTCCACTTTTGAGTGAGGTAGAGAAAGTTTCCAAAACGGTAGCAATCCTGTCTAGTACTGTAACAAAGGTTTGTTGTTTTTTTAAAAAAAATGTGATGGCCAGCTGGCCACCCACCATGGACCACCTACCCTGCCTCAGCTTAGGCAGCTATGGCAGACACAGTCCAGCTCAGGTCGGGGCACAGAACAAACGTGTGTGCCACTGGCTGCATAGCCCAGGAGCGGGGAGAATGGAGAATGTGCCCCACACTGTCCCCAGTGCTCCCCCTCCCACGATGATGGGCAGCCATGGCAGTCAATGATGGCCAGGGAGCCATGGCTGCCCATCATGGCAGACCCAGCTCAGGTCAGCAGACTAGCCTGGAAACAAATGTGCAGTCCCAATGTGGCCTGCTTTGGCCCAATCGGGCAGTGACTAGGCCAATCTGTGATCCTGGAGGTCTCTGGGATCACAGTCCAGGCTAGCCTCCGACATGCTCCGGAGTAATCTGGGGTGAACTTCTGGCGAGCCCTGTGCTAGTGGCTTGTGGGTCAAAGTGTGAAAACGTGGGCCACAGCAGGCCACTGTCTCGTGTGTTTTTACCTAGATTCCAATTGGTGTGGCTGCCAAAATTGATGTTCCAAAAGTGGGCAAGCACTGCAGCTAACATTTTGGAAATCTCTCCAGTTCAACTCCTCTGAGCTAAGGGAGAAATAGTTGGCCCATATTCTAAGAGCCATTCGAGGAAGAACTCCGTGTCAGCTGCACCAGATTTTGTTATAGGACAGTATTCCTGATAGAACTAGGGCTGTCTCTAGCTTTTTATTACAAGCATTTGCTTATTTAAGCTAAATATATGCTCCGGTCCTTGACTTGCTGTGGTTTCTTGACTTGTTAAATCTGACATGATGACTTGTCTTTTCGTTTTGTGTCCTTGATTCTCATCTGATTAAATTGAATGTGGTTATAGTTTGTACTGCTGTTTAAATATGGTTGTTTTCTGGACATTTTATGACAGTCCTTGGAACCCTGTTAGCCGATATTACCTCTTATCTCTATCCAGAGGTCTTTGGGCTCCCGGGACTGGGGTCGTGGGTGGGATTAGCCCCCCCCCCTTTCTTTTAACTAAGTGTGTGTGTGTGTGTGTGTGTGTGTGTGTGTGTATATATATATATATATATAAATGTTTTAGTCCATTTGCTTATTTTTTTGTTAATTTTGCATAATGATATTATTGGATGTGGTCTTTATCACTATTTTGTTGTAATGTGCAATGGCCTTTGGCCAAGCAATAAAACAAACAAACAAACTCCTCTGAGCTAGAGGTGTTACAGTAGCAGTGGGATACAAAAGAGCAGGGGAACAAAAGAGAGGAGGCAAAGTATATGTATGTGCCTGTAGTGGTGGTGCAGCATCAAGTTCTATGGATAAGGGAAAGAAGAAGGGAGCAATGGTCTAAAAGTCTGAGAACTACAGGTCTAATCCACAGCAAATAAACTCTCATTATCTGCAGGCCAAGTGAGAATAAGGTGACCAGACATCCCTCTTTGGGTGGGACAGTCACATCTGGAGTTGCTCTGTCATGCTGTCCCTGGAAGGTTAGGTGGCACTTTTTAAATGTCCCACCCCTGTCTCCAGGCAGTGCAATAGGCTCCAGATGGTGTGAAAACTGGGCCCCAGGGCGTGGCCAGGTGGCATGAGAGCCAGGCCCCCATTGGTGAGAAGCTTAATGTAACCTGGCTGTCAGGAGCCCAACCAGAAGACAAGGCCAAGCTAGGGCAAGAGTTTGAGCAGACACAATTGTTGGAGTTCAGGGCATTATTTAAATTGGGCATCTGGTTCATTGGGTGGGTGAGAGACTTAGGCCGCTTTTAGATGATCATGCTGTGTGCTCGGCTCGCGCAGGGTTTCAAAACCCCTGCGAGGAGCGATTACACGTGACGTCGCCAGCAATCGCACACCTGATATGGCGCCGCACATTCTTTTCAAGCCGCGAATGACCTACCTCGATCAGGCTCCCAGTCAGTTTGCGGCTTGAAAAGAATGCGCGACGCCGTATCAGGCGCGCGATTGCCGGCATCACGTGTACTCACTCCTCGCGGGGGTTTTGAAACCCCGCGCAAGCGCACAGCATGATCGTCTAAAAGCGGCCATAGTCTGACAACCGGACAAGGATCAGAATCCAGAATATTGTCAGGCTCCAGGGGTAGAAGCCCAGGAGGGGGCAAGGGAAGGGCTGAGGCAGTGATCAGAAGGGTAACAGGTAGGTAAAGAAAACCTCTCAACTGTTGTCAGATAGAAAGGAGACTTACTGCTCAACACAAGAACCAGAAAATCTGGCCTAAGGGAGCTTACGGCTCATCATCAAGGTCAAGGAAGGGATTGTTGAATCAAAGCTAGGGAGCAGGGAACCACGCAGGAATTTACAGGAAACTGGGAAGTTAAGAAGGGGAACAAACATTAAACTAGGGACTCAGAAGAGACTAGGGAACTACAAAAGGGACAATATACAGAGCAAAGAACTATGAGTATACAGGGGGAGCAGAAAAGAGGGGGGAAGCTAAGAAATTACTAGAAAGGGACTAAGACTACAATCTAAGGGGAAAGCCAGTGTGCTAACCAAGGGAAAGAATCGCATACAACAATAACACTACTACAAGAGGAACAGGGGCTGTAGCTAACTAAGGGAGACAACATACAAGAGTATATACAAAGAAAGACTGTGACATGGAAAAACACTCAACACAGGAGGAAGGAAGGGAAAACTAGACAAGAGGAAAGGAACACAAGTAAACAGTACACTAACTAGGAGAGACATAACTACCTCTGAGAGGGACTTACTCAGAGAAGGATCACAGCTGAAACAGATGCTCCACCAACTTCCTGTAGCGCCCAGCATGCCTTATATAAGGCTGGAAGCCAATCAGGAAGTCCGTGGATGTGGCCGCCATACACAGACGAGAAGGGAGAAAGAAAAGACAACAGAGAGGGAACAGTTCACACAAAAGCAGACCAGGTGGTGGCACGGGGGGGAGACTGCCACCACTGAGACCATGGGTTCAGGGCCAGACCCTGACAGATATCGGTCCTAGCAAGATCCAGAGGTGGCCTGGAGCAGCTGGGGTGTAGGAAGCAAGGCAAGGAAATTGTAGAGCCAGGTCTTTTGTGTTTTCAGACATGAAAGTGGCATGGTTTAATGCACTTTCACATTCAGAAGTGCCTGCCAGATGTTTTCCTGGGCTGGATCCCGACCGGGGGGTGGGGTGGCTCTAGCCTGGGCTGTGATGCGGGAAAATCCCTGTGTCACAGCCTGGCCTAACCCCCACCATGGTCAGGATTTGGCAGCCAGATCTGAAGTACAGCAGGTTTTCACATTTGAAAGCCCGCTTTACTTGGACCTGGGCCAGAGTATCAGTGGTTCCAGGTGCCATGGCAGCTGTTAGCTGGGGGTAGATTGCTGCATGCAATGTGGGGGTGGGGCCAGGTGGATGCACATCCGTGTGTCTCCCCACCCCCTCCCTGGACAAGCCACCATCATGTTAGTTTGGCAGTTAGCCCGGACCCCACCAGAGTGATGGTGCCCACCACTGCCTGGGTAAGTCCGGGAGGGCAGTGGGTGCTGTCACGTCTGAAAACACCCACTGTCCGGTTGTTCAGGACAGGGGGTTTCTATGTCTCAGGAAACTATATAGGAGTCCCTGGCCAATCAGGAGCCTGACAGAGTGGAGCCAGGGTTGCAAGGGGTCATAGTGCTGTGGCTCCATTGCTTCTCCACAGCAGCCTGGTCTACCTATGAACTCAGAGGGATGAGTGTTTCCCTTGGGTCCTGACACTGGCTTACAGCACAAGGCTCTGTGCTGCACCTGTCCTGGGCAAAAAGAGGAGTAAAGGACAAGGAGATAAACTCACTAAAAAAGGGGGGGAAGGCATCCCATCCCTATTATGTTCTCTCTTATGAGGAGTGTCCTGGCTTAGAGAGAATTGCCAATTGAAGCAGAGGAAATGTTTCACAACACTGAAACTGAAGGAAACAAGTGGGGAGCCTTAAGCAGGCTCTTGTTCAGCCTAATGCAGATGTCAGTTAATTAGAGGAGAAGGTTATATCATTAGTTGGCAAATCGATACAAAAAAGATTAAGAACCTTGGACAGTAAGCTCCTGTGCTTTCCAGCACAGCACCGGGGGCTGTATTTAGCTAAAACTCAATACACATTAGTGGGCAATCAATGTAGTCTAGTACTGGGATGTCTTCTTGAAATACTTTAATTCAACTCTCTCTAGCATTATCAATGCTAAACAGGACATCAGATTTAGGCAGAATCCCACCCAAAATGAAGCTGGCAGCCCAGAGAGTCTGAAAAGCCACATTGACTTCAATTGCAACCTTGTTTCTTTTCCAATGAATTAATTAGTTGGGCTCTTTCAATGCCATGACCTTGAGTGACTGAGGCGATACCATATACACCCCTCTCACCCTGAGGCTCAGCTCTTCCACTGCACCTTACACCTGACAGGTGGTGTGCCCTGCAGTTCCAGTCCTGGGCTTCTTCTGAACTGAAAGCCCACCAACCATATCTTATTGCCATCCTTTCATCCTGGATTTATGCTCTGTAAGGAACACAAATCAAACTGTGGAAGTTGCTTGAAATCAGCAAGTCAATAAATGGAAAATGTCCAATCAATAACATCCATGAATGGTTTGATATCTGACATTGCAATATTATGTGAGCCACACAAGTTATGCTGATGATACAAAGTTTTATCTCAACATTTTCCATCATGCGTATTCAATACCGAGCTGCATTACAGAGGCCTGCCCAAACGCTGCCCCCTGACCTGGAAGCCATATGCACCTAAAATAACCAGTGTTGAACTCAAGCCACAGCTCCTTGATGTCAGCAAGTGAGCCTCAAACTGGCATCTCCAAGATTTTATAGCTATGGCCAGCTCTTCAGTGGCATTGCCAAGCCTTGTTTTTCACTTTGCCTGACTGGCCCCTTGTTCCAGTGATGCCTCACACTCGGACACCCCTCCAACCTGATGATTGGTCACTGGCCAATAAAAAGGCTCATCCAGTGAACAGGAAGCTGGCTGAATCAATGGTCCTTCTTGTGCCTGATCTAAGTCTGTCCCTGCCCTAGTCCTGTCCTGCCTGATCCTTAGTTCCTGCCTGAGCCTGTCCTGAGCTTGTACCTACTTGTTCCTGCCCCCAGTCCTGCCTGTCTGTTTCTGAACGTGGACCTGATTGTGTGCCTATTCTTCTGGATCTGATCCTACTCTACCGCTGTTCCCACTCCCGACCCTGCAGCCTGCCCATGGCCTAAGTCTGGCCCTGACACCAGAGGCCCAGTCAGAACTCCCAAGGGTGGTGCTATAAGTACAGCAGGGTAAGAAAAGCTGCTGCCCCAGGATCAAACCTGATGGGGGCACAAACAGGATCTGTGGCAACAGGTTTGGCGCTCCTGTGGCCCGGTCCAGCCCATAAAGCCCTGGCCATGTCTTCCAGAAAGACTGGAGCTCCAGGGCAGTCACTACAACACCTGCTGGGTGGTGGAACTGCTGGGCTGGTATGGTTGCCGTATCATCTCTGCTACTCCTCACCACTGGCCTGGAACCAGGTCTGATGCTGCTGGCCAGACCCAACCTGGAAGTTCCTACCCTCAGCCTGATCCTATCCCACCGGGTTTAGGAGTCAGGGACTTCTGGAGTCAGAGGCTTCCTGCCTGGGTGGAAAAATTCCTTGTTACGATCCTGGGGCACTGTGGTGCTGTAGAGAGGGCTAGAAAATGACAGCCCTGCCCCCAAAGAGCTCATCTGGGGGTGAGGAACCTTTTATGTCCCAGAGGCCACTTTGAAAATTAGTACAAATTCCAAAAGCTACATAGACGTTGGGGTGGGGATTAACTAGATCCAGGGGTCAGATCCAGGAACTGGAAAGAGGCCAAATAAAAAACTAGCTGAGGGCCATATTTGGCACCTAGGACTGAGGTTCCCTACCCACCACTTACAATGTCAGTAACTACAAGCTACACCAAGCAGATGTAAAGGGGGTGGCTGCTGAAGTGAGGATAACAGTGATGAGTGCATTCATTCATGCTGGCTAGCAATGGGCATGACTTGATTGTTTTGAGTCATCTCAGTTTATATCAGCAATTAAGAAAATTTACTCTACCAGCAGACTGTACCAGCTCTATTCCTGGCCACGTCAGCTAGCAGTTCCTGGCAGTTGTCACACTAAGGCTGTTTTTAGACGAACGCGGCGGCGCCCGCGCTTGTTTTCAAAAGAGGCGGCAGCCTGTTCCACACGTGACGCTGCCGCCGAATACGCGCATGCGCAGGCGATGCGCTTCCATTTCCCGCCACGTACGATCAGCCTCGATCGCAGACCTGGTCAGTTCGCGGGTGGAAATGGATGCGCATCGCCCGCGTATTCGGCGGCAGCGTTACATGTGGAACGGACTGCCGGCTCTTTTGAGAAACAAGCACGGGCGCCACCGCGCTCGTCTGAAAACGGCCTTACGGTGTGACTTTAGGAGCAATTTGAAGGAGATGGTAGCTGTTCTACAAATTAGTTCAGGAAGAGCATTGTCTGCATAAGACACATCACAGATGAAAGGGCAAAGGTGCTTATGGGACAAGGACCTGAGGCTGGCCACCCCCAGACCTGCTCCAGGGGTGGGCAGCATGAAAGGGCAAATGTGCTTATGGGACATGGGGTGTCTTCAGATGAACCTGGGATGGCCAGCCCCCTGCACCCAGCCCCACCTGTGCTGGGTTTACATGAACCTGGTAGCTGCCGCAGCGTGTGGACTGCCAGCACAGCATCTCCCTCCCTCACACCATAGAGTTGTGGGCATAGAGTCTATGGGGTTGCCCAGAGCAACTGCTGGCCATGAGCAGAGATGCAGCAGCCATCCACTGAGCAGATGGTTAGCAGCTCTGCCTCCAGCCAGTGCCCCAAGTTTGGGTGGCCCGCTCCAGTGGCTGTGGTCTGGGATGTTCTGGAGCACCGTAACCGGGCTGGGGAGGAGCAGGCGGTGACTGGTCTGCCTGCATATCTGGCAGCCCACCTTTACATGGATAGGCCACCCAGGGGTGAGGCAGAGCTGCCATCTGTCTGTTTACACCCAAGTAGACAAACAGGCAGTTAAGGCAAGTATAGGTGAAGTAGGGGAGTCAAAGGTAGATAAGTGGGCCAGGGCCTCAGGCAGAACTGTGTAGGACCTTTGAAGTGTGGAGAAAGGGCTTGAACTTGAGGCAATAGAAAAAGGGAAGTCAGTAGTGGGTTTGGGAGGGGTGGTTGCACAGTCAAGATGGAAGATAAATAAATAGCTCAGACAAGAATTCTAGCTGCACAGGCAGGCAGAAAGTCATTGAGATTATTGCATGTCACCCCCAGAATTCCTCCCTGTTATTGATGAGCTCGAGTAATTAATTTTCCTGAGTGAGCCAATCTATCACCAGCACAAGCCTAGGCTCTCTGTGAACTTTCAACCTGTGGGACTGGCACTGCATGCTGAATACAGCAAAATAAAACCAGAGTCATTGAATTCTTCTTCTCCCATCTGCGATGGTGGCATTTATAATCCTGGCCTGCAGAGAAGACATGCTGCTGCAGATCACACAGTCTACACGGTGGAACATCTAGGCCAGGGGTAGGGAACCTTTTTCCTCCCAGAGGCCACTTTGAAGATTAGTACACGCTCCAAGGGCCACAAAGAGGTTGGTGGTGGGAATGCACTTAGGAAGAAGAGAATCCAGATCATGTGTCCCCTTTCCTTGTGTGCAACGCATGCCTTCATCTCGTCTCCCTTACCCTGAGCTCAGTCTTTCCGTGTTTGGGGGTAGGAATTGGATCTTGGGGCCAGACGCTGAAAAGGGGCCAAATAAAAACTAGTCATGGGCTGTAATTGGCCCTTGGGCCTGAGGTCCTCCATCCCTGATATAGGCTGCACAAAGGCAGGCATAATCACCAAGTTCCATGCTAAACAGTAAACACACAGAGAGAGGGCATCCCCAGAATACCTCTAGTCTCTATGGGAACTAAAATGAGGACATCTCTACAAAAAGGTAATACCAGTTAGTCTGGATGTAGCCAGAATCTGTTTGTCAACTACAATGCTAATAAACAGCACAAGCCAATTTATTATTGAACTCCTGATATGGGAGGAGCAGAGAATATGGCTAGCAAGGCTTTTCCCCTTAACTGCTGTTCAAAAGAGATGCGGCAAGATAAAAACAGGGTAAAAGGAAATCAACTCCAGCCAATTACTGGAGAAGAGGAAAGAAGAGATCCTTCTGGAATAAACAAAAGTCATATGTACCTATCATAATCATAGGCATTATTGAAAGAGTTGAGATAAAATGTACTTATATTATGGAGGCACCAGGTAGTGACTCCATAGCAGGGCTGGACCCAGAATAGTGCTGACTGTGTGACCACACCCCCAATACATGAGATCCACATTTGAAATGACAACATGAATGCGAAACCCACTGGCACAAAATATAGGATCACAGGGCCTCAAATGTAGGGAGACCCAGACTATGATAAGCTCATGGTACTTCAGGAGGGGCCACAACTTAGGGGATCCATGAGTAAATTAGAAATAACAACATATGTGTAACCTAGAGACCCTTGTCCACTAAAGGGGATGTTATGTTTAACTGAACATCAAAAATGTATTAAGGTAACATTTTGTTTTTTCTAATGGGCGAGTCAATGAGTGTCTGTCAAACACTGCTATGTTAGAGGGGACACAGATGACCGTTTTACATGAGACTCCAACTTCCCTGGATCTGGCACTGCTCCGTAGTTAGTGCTGGGATCTCAAATGGCCTCAAAATGAATTATAAAAACCTTACCTGGTTTGCTTTAAAAGTGAGTGACCTATTGGTGTGAAATTAAATATGTGGCTATTCGTTATGGTCCTTGTATTTTCAAAACATTTCCAGTTTATTTTCTCATTGTGTTGGCAAGTGCATGGCTAGTGTTCTTTGGTTGTGGACACTCAGTGATTAGTGTTTCATCTATGGGTGTGGCTACTAGTGTTCTATGGGTGCAGCTAATCTCAAGGCTGTCCGCTCATCCACTAGACAGAGACTCTGGGAGCTCCCAATATCACCTACTTCTTTCCTTGTGTATCAGGATCCAGAAAGCCCAGGTCTGCCCATATTACTTACTCTTGCCACCTAACTTTGACTGCTTTCCCAATATGTTTCCCAACAGCACGCTCCGTTGCAGATAAACTACCTGCAAACTCCTTATTGGGAGAGACCACCTCATTCCTCGGGTCCTGGGGCAATCCTTGCGGTCCACCGGGGGTGCCTTCTTGGAGGTCCCCCAGGTTAGCCGGGGGGCCACAATGGAGAGGGCATTCTCTGTGGTCACACCACAGCTGTGGAACTCCCTCCCCGAGGAAGCTCAACTGGCCCCAAGTCTGCTGGCCTTCCGCGGGGCCTGTAAGACCTGGCTGCTCATCCAAGCCTTCAGAGAAGGGAGTGGGTAGGGGTGGGGGAGACGGGAGGGAGTTGGGTTAGGGAGGGTTTGGGCAGAGGTTATTTTAATCTGGGAGTTTTATGTTGTTTTAATTGTATTTTAGTTATGTGTTTTTAAATGTTGTTAGCCGCCCCAAGATGCTTGTAGCAGGAGGGGGCAGCATATACATTTTAATAATAAATAATAGTAAAATATTCTGGGCTGGATTCTTAACTCCACACAAATAGAGAGATGAACTACAGTACTGTGGTGGGAGTTGGAACCTTATGAACAAAAGGTTCCATAAGGTTCCTTCCATGTGACAGCTGGGGGAGCTCGCCACCAGAGGCTCCGACCCTCCCTCAAACATAGGTAGACTCAGACTATGACAGGCTCATGGTAGTTCAGGAGTGGGTCACAACATATGGGAATTCATGAGTAAACTAGAAATAACAACATATGTTTAACCTAGGAGCCCACAACAAAGAGACCCTTGTCCACTAAGGGGGATGTTATGTTAAACTGAACATCAAAAATTTATTAAGGTAACATTTTCATTGTCTAATGGGCTGCTCCATGTGGCTGCTGGGAGGGCTCGCCGCCAGAGGCTCCAAATCTCTGTGTAGCAGGACAGCTCGTCACCAGAGGCTGAATGTGGCACCCAGGAGGCTCAATATCTATAATTTTATTATAGAACCAGCAATGTACCTGGCACTGTACAATCTGTAGTTACAGACAAATCCCTACCCCAAAGCACTTACAATCGAAGAGACAAGAAATGGGGAGACAAGGGAGATGTGAACATCAGAAGAGACAAGGATACATTCATGAGTGTGAAAAGATGCAGGTGCATGTGATTAACAGAGCATTTTCACACAAGATACTCTCCACCCACTACCCACCCACTCACTATACATGTTGCAGGGCTGCAGTGTTTCCCTTATGGGTGCCCTTTTCAAACCAACCGCGGTGGGTGAGGAGATGGGTGTGTGCCCACAGTGGGTGGAGGTGGGTGTGCGCTCATTCCCAAGGGTGCACACCCATTCTCACCCACCCCCATGCACAGAGTAACCAGCACTGGGGCCCGTTGCTCCGTGCGTGGGTGATGGGTGGAGGTGGGTGAAGCGTGCATGCACCCCCACCCGCCACAGGTGCGGTTCCCACAGACACCCAGCCATCCCCCTGCAGGCTGCATTTGCACACACACACACACCACCCACCACACATGCGTGCGGGGGGGTGGGGGTGGGTGCCTGTATGAAAAGGGCCTTAGTTACAAGAAAGGGATTCTGAGGGAGGAGGACCTGAGGGAGCAGAGATAAGGGCATGCAGTAAGGGTAGGGGACAGAGCCATGGCACAGCTCTATGAGCTTGATCCTCCTCTGCCTGAGTGCACCCCTTAAGTATCCCTGCCCCTCAACTTCTATGCGGCCCTGCTAGCTTGTACCAAGTTTCAAAGTGGCCCCTGAGAGGGAAACGTTTCCCCACCCGTGTGGTACACAGCAGTGATAAGGCATACACAGGGCTATGATTCCATGTGGAGTTGAGTTGGGATGTATTGAAAGCTGGGTTGGGAGTTGAGACGCACCGGGAGACATGACAAAGGATGAAAACAGACATGCACCTGAACGCTGCTTTAAGATTTCTTATGCATGTTGTAGGGCTGTATAGGGACCAATACAACCCTGCAACATGCATAAGAAATCTTAAAGCAGAGTTAAGGTGCATGTCTGTTTTCACTCAATGGTGTTGCTGTTAAGTATTTGTTCAAGCACACTCCTCTCAACCTCTTCTAAGACTGAGGGATGTGTGGCATTGGGGTGGAAGGGGCCCTTCTAGTTCCTGTGTTCTTTGCTTGAGCCAAACAACTACTACTACTAATTTCTATAGCGCTACTAGGTGTACGGACGTAGCGCTTAATTGCATGGGTTGTGCTGTGACATCTGCCAGAGTGCAAAAAACTAGGTAAATGAATAAAATGGCATGAGTGACATCCTCTTTGATATTGAGGATTTTTATATAGCTGTGCTTACTTTTCATTTTTCTCTCCTCTTGGTTGATTGGTTGTTTTAGACCCAGATCCTGTACCATTAAAGACAGTGCCAAAGCCCTCAATGGATACAGGCTCACGCTTTAAAAACATAAAGCTTAGGTGTGAGGATGGTTATTATTTATATAGCACCAGCTGTGTACCTGGCACTGTACAATCAGTAGCTATAGATGGGTCCCTACCCCAGGGGGCTTACAATTTAAGAGAGACATGAAAGGGGGATACAAGGGAGGGGTGAACATCAGGAGAGACAAGGATACATTCATGTGGTTGAGAAAATGCAGGTGCGTGTGCTTAACTTAGTTACAGGGAAGAGATTCTAAATGAGGGAGGGAAGAGGATGCAATTTCACTCATAAGGAGCTAGGGAAAGCCCAATGGAAGAGGTAGGTTTTCAGGAGGGATTTGAAAATTGAGAGGGAAGGAGCAGAACGAATGTATCCGGGGGGGGGAGTTCAGGCATGAGGGGCAGTAAGAAAGAAGGGGGAAAGACGTTTAGAGGTGCAGGGGAGTCGCAAGCAGGTGAGGCTGGGGGCAGAGGAGGAGCAAAGCTTCCAGGCAGAAATGTGACGGGATACAAGAGTGGAGAGATATGGGGGAGCAAGGCCATGAAGAGTCTTGAAGGTGAAGACCAGGAGCTTGTGCTGAATGCATTTCTGCAGAGAGAGACAGCGTAGGGCAGAGAGGAGGGCTGAATGTGTTCGAAGGGACAGTCAAGGTGGATTACTTTGGCAGCAGAGCGTTGAACAGAGAACGAGCCGCCTTGAGCTAACATGGTTTAGGAGAGTGCGGGATACAAATAAACCGTGAAATGAAATGAAATGAAAAAAAATCGGGGCAAGGTCAGAGCAGGGGAGACCAGTAAGGAGGAAGTTGCAGTAGTCAAGGCAAGAGATGACTAAAACATGAACTAAAGTTTTTGCAGTGACAACAGTAAGGCAGGGCCAGATTTTAGCAATATTATACAGAGCAAAGCAGCAGGATTTGGCAACAGCGTGGATCTGAGGCATAAAGGAGAGGAAGGAGTAAAAAAAAAAATGAATCCTATGCTATGCTCCTGAGGGACAGGCTGGATGGTGACACCTTGATGGAAACTGAGCGGGAAGTAGCAGGGGAATGATTTGGGGGTGGGGGGAGGAGTTCGGTCTTGGTCATATTAAGCTTAAGTTGGTGGCGAGACATCCAAGCAGAAATGTCAGACAGACAGTCAGCAATAGATGAGGAGATACAGATATGTGCGTCATCAGCATTTAGGTGGTACTGGAAGCCATGAGATCAATGAGTTTACCCAGAGAAAGAGTATAAAGGGAGAAGAGAAGAGGGTCCAGAACAGAGCCCTAGGGAACTCCCACAAGGAGGGGAAGCAATGTAGAGGAGGTACCAGCAAGAGAAGTGTTGAAGAAGCAGTTCTAGAGATACAAAGAACCAGTTGAGAACAGAGTTCTGGAAACCAACGGAACGTAGCAAATCCAAGAAGAGGCCATGGTCGATAGTCTCAAAGGCAGCAGAAAGATGAAGGAGGACAAGAATGGAATAGCGGCCCTTAGACCTAGTTAAGAGAAGGTCATCAGTGATTTTGCTGAGGGTATTCTCAGTTAAGTGGAGAAGGTGGAAGCCCGATTGAAAGAGGTCAAGGAGGAATTAGAAGAGAGGAAACCAAGACAGTGCATGTAGACTGCTTGCTCCAGGAGCTTGGAAACAAATGGTAGGAGCGAAATGGGATGATAGCTGGAAGGGTCGTGGGGTCAAGAGTGGCTTTCTTAAGGATAGGAGCGACAGTGGCATGTTTGAAAGTCAGTGGAAATGACCCAGTAGAGAGGGAGAGATTGATGATGTGAAGCAGAGAAGGCTCAGCAGTAGGGGCAATCGCCGTTAGGAGGCGAGAAGGGATGGAATCAAGGGGGGCAGGTGGAGGGGTTGGATGAAGAGAGGAGGGATGTGACATCATCAAGGGATGCTGGGAAGAAGGAGAAAAGAAGCGAGGCAGGAGGGGGAACAGCAGGGCAGGAAATGGGGGAGGGAGAGGGTTGGGAAGCAATAGCAAGGCGGAGTTCATCAATCTTCTTGTTGAAAGAGGAAAGAAGATCCCAGTTAGTAAGAGTTGTGGTTTACATTACTGGATGTGGGTAAATGGACCAGACTCCAACCATTTGTTTTGATTGCTTTTTTCACTGTGTAACTAACCCAAAGTCCTTTTCTCTTGTAAAGGGAGGAAAGAATAGAAGAGTTAGTATTTTGGCAATGCTGACTGAATTTTAAGCCAGGATTCCATCATTCAAAGCATCTTTATGTGAACAGAGCCGACTACAGCAGCCAGACCCAGTACTGGCAGAATTCGAGCAGCTGGGACCTGCTACAATTCATGTCACTATGTAAGGACTCTCGGGCCTCTGGACCAGTAGATAACAGCCTCAGCAGAGCTATGGGTATTTTCAGATGTTACGCTGGGCCGATTCACCACAGCGAATCCCCGGTGGGGGTGAATGAAATAACCACCCCCCGTGGTCAAAAAATGGCCCGAATAGACATGCTGGCTGAGCCCGGCGGGGAATTGGGGAGGGGGCGGGGTCATGTGGTGCAACGTGCGGCCGCACAGTCCCGCCCCCCATGCCTCCCCTGCCACCCGCCCTCTGGGGAGGCAGACGGGCGCCACAGCCAATGCGGCCGCAGCGCCCAGCCGCTTTGACCACGGCCCGGAATCCCACCAGGGATTCCGGGCCATGATCGCCAGACAGACGTTACTTTTTATTGCTTCCCGCCGGGAATCACTTTGACCACGCTTTCGGAGCTCGTCCTGCGGGGAGCCCAGGAAGCATGGTTGAAAATGACCCCATGTGGGAATCGGCCGTGGTGAACATCTGGCGGCCGCCAAACAGACGTTCAGGGCACTTTGGCCCCGCAGCGAAATTGACTGTGGTTCACTGTGGTTGACTGTGATCTCGTAACGTCTGAAAATACCCTATGTTCCATCATGCCTGCTCCCAGAGCTCCCTTAGACTGTGTTGTAACCGTGTCTGATGCAGAATTCAGTAGGCTACCTCCATTAGCTTTACATCAGCAGGGAGTTCGTTTGTGCAAGGAGAGTTATCTGTTGGCTAACTACAGCTGGATTCTGCTCAGTTGATATCACTGGAGCAGCACAGAGCTAACAGAGTGGACCAGAAAAGAGCACAATTACTGTAACTGTGGTACAAAGGCCAACTCCAGAGTGCCTGCAGCTGTTTCCACGGCTCTGCATAGCAAAAAGAGATCTTACCAATGTGAGGCATTATTCCTTCCCTCCTGCAAGAACTGAACTGCAGCCCCTATGCTCAGAAACCTCACTAGTATCCTCAGTTCCTATACCGAGTGTTGACACTATAATATTCAGAAAAGCTCTATGATTAGCAAACACATCTGGCTTCTAACTTCAGTCTGATTAACCTACCTTCTATTTAGAGAGAACAGGCCTGGGGGGTGGGGGGGCCAGTATGAAGAATTTAGAGAAAATATAGGAAATGGGGTGGGGAAGGCTCTTCTAATGGTAAAATCCAGAGGAGGCGAGTCAAACATTAAACCTCTTGTGTTAACACAGAAGATGGAAGGGAGAAGGTGAGTGGCCTCCTTGTTATTTAGAAAGAAAAACAGGTCTCAGGGGAAATGATTTTCTTCTTTATTTTAAAATTACAAAATAATTCATTCAATTTAGAGAAGAAAATCCATTTAAGTAAGCAGGAGGCACTCAACTTCAAACCTCACCAATATTTGCTACACAGTATTATTGCAGTCAAAAATAATTGAACTGCAAAATATTACATACAGCCTAGTCCAGGAATAAACTGACATTTACTCAGCACACAGAAGCGCTTTATTACTGTGTATACTGGGAGATATTGCTCAATTAACCCCTGGCTGCTCCTGCCTTTAAAATGATGCCCTTTGAAAATGTAAGGCAAAGATCTGCTGCTCCACATGCAATTGCTCCAGAATACCAAGTGCAGGATGGTCCTGTAAACTCAGCATACAGTGCCACAAATAGAGACCCACCCAACAGCACCCCTGTCTATACATTACCCACCCACTATGGCTGTTTTTACATGGATGCTCCCCCCCTCCCGGTGTGTGGGAGGGTGTTCCACCTGTGAGGGGGTGTGTCCATGGAAACAGCGTGACAGTGAGTGGGGGAATGGGTGTTCACCCATGGGACCACCATCGGCGGTGGGTGGAGATGCGTGCACGCTCCCGACGCACAACCATCTCCATCCACAGAGCCATCTGAAAAAACTGAGGAGGCTCCATGGGTGGAGGTGGGTGTGTGTCCGTGGGAAAGGACACACACCCACTTCCACCCACCGTGGCAGCACACCCATCCCCCCACCCACTGATGCCGTGTAAAAAGAGCCTATGTGGTGGCAGGGTCAGATGAGTCTCATTGTAGATCTCTAATTACAGCAAGACAGGTTGGGTTAAACCCTTGAACATGTATACTGGGGGTGGGGAACCTCAGGCCCAGGAGCCAGTTTTTATGTGGCCTCTTTCCAGTTCCTAGACCTAGTCCCTGGATTCAGTTCCTACCCCCAAGCATTGAAAGACTGAGCTCAGGGTAAGAAAGCAGAGATGAGGACATGCACAAAAGGATAGGGGACAGATCCATGGCACAAATCTGTGATCTGGACCCTCTTCTTCCTGAGCGCACTCCTTAAGCACCCACACCCCCAAATTCTACACGACCCTCAGAGCTCATACATTTTCAAAATGGTCCCTGGGTGGGAAAGGATTCCTTGCCCTTGACCTACACTGTCGGACTAGGCTTCTAAAACAGGACAGTTACCCAGTGCAGAGGTGATATCCTGCCAGCTTGAGTAATTTCAGACATGACGATACCACGGTCAACCACAGTGAGCCACGGTCAATCCCGTGGTGCGGCCAAAGAACCGTGAACATCTGATCAGCAGCATCCAGATGTTCACCACCGTCAATTACCCGCAGGGGCCAAAGCCAACCACACTTCCGGAGTTCGGGACGGGACCATTCCCGGAAGCATGGTAAAAGCAATTCCCACTGGGAAACCGCCAAAAGTAACGACTGAACGCCAACCACCAGGTGGAATCAGAACAAATGATCACCAGCCGTGGCGAGAGCACGCAGCATCGCTACCAAGCAATGCGCAAACACAGACCGGGGAGGGAGATTTAAAGGGCACACAGCAGCAAGGGAATGAGGCGGGACGGAGCAAGATGGAAAGGAGAGGAAAGCGGAGGGCGAGCTAGGCAGGTGGGAGGAGAGGGAGGGGGGCGCAGGTGGCGGGGGACTGCTCAGTTGTCCCAGTGGGACCTTCCCTGGGCTCCTCGTGCAGGTTGCACTCGCCTGCCAGCCGGTGTATACCTACAGGTGGTGCCCCTCCCCTGGGTGCACCTGCGCTCCCATTCTGGGGGCTCATACTCCGAGCCCGCATGCACCCATCAGTGTGATCCGCAGCTGGTTGCCTGTTGTCATCACCTCCCTGCTATCAGTGCTTGCTGGACAGTCTGTGCACTCGGTTCCTGCAGCTGTGCTGGACCCGCTCCCCACGCGTCGCTTGCTAGCTGTGCCTTGTTGCAGCCTGCAGCCTTATTGCGTGTCCTTGGAGCTCCCCTGATTACCTCCCCAGCCCACATGGCATCGTGGGGCCCCTCTTCCTTGCTGCTCAAACCCTCTGCCTGCTGGACCATGGCCAGCAGTGCTGCCCCTGGGCTCCCATGCCCCGGATCACCTGGCGCCTCCCATAGCTGGACCTTCCTGGAGGCCATGGCCCTGTGGCATTCCCCAGCAGTGCAACTGCTCCTGTGCTGCCCAGATACCCTCTCTGGTGCCTATGCAAGTCTGAACTCCGGGCTTTGCTACTTTGGCTATGAGGCCAGCACTCGTGATTGCCGGCTCCATGCGGAGGTGCTTGGCCTCCGTCCCTTTCTTGATAGGAGCATTCCAGAGATGAGGTGCTCACATGTGGCGTGGTCCACGGCGGAGACCGTGTCTGCCCTCTCGGTGTGTAGTCTGGCCAGGTTCACAAACTGTCTGGAGGAGGGGGGCCCTGCCCTGGCCGTTTCCTTCTTCTGCTGCATCCACGGGGCCAGCGGCCGGGTGGGGTGGCGTATTACCACCTGTTGGAGCTTGGGCACCTGCCATGGCCCCCTGTTCCTGACTATACCTTGTCGGGACTCACCGGACCAGAGCTGGAGGCACTGGCTGCTGTGTGATCCTGTGCTGATGTTCAGGTGGGGCTCGCTGTGCTGGATCCGTTTGAGGCCTACTACCTCATTGCCCGCCACATGATGGGGCTGGGCTACCGCCAGGGCATGTTTCAATGGCCACACTACGTGCATCTGGTGGGCCAACTGGTCCCAGCCCTCTTTGTGACCTCCTGCAGCTGGCTGCGAGGCCCCCTGTGTCATGGATGACAGCCCCACTGTGTGCTCTCAGCACCTACCTGCTGGCTCAGGGCACTGGCCACTCGCTCCGCGCCATTCTGGTCTCACGGATGTTCTGCCTGGGTCACTTGCCTCCGTTCCGCTCGCCTGCATCACTGTGTCCACTCCATGGGCATCTCCTGTCCTTCGCTGCCTGTGGCGTTCCTCTCCATGCCTGGCCACCCCTTTGGCTGGTTCCTGCTGCCTGACACTGCTACCAGCGGTGTATTCCTCCCTTGCATGGCCGCCCGCTCACCTGTGTCTGTGCCCTGCCCCCCTCTCACCCCCTGGGTGCCTCCATGACTGTGTGGGGCTTGGGGCCCCTGGACAGCGCCTCCCAGCTTCCTGCATGCTCCTGCTTGCCTCTGTCCCCAACCGTGCTTCTGCATCAGCAAGGGGGATCCTTGCTGTCTGGACCTGCCTCGGACCATTCCGGTGCCTTCCCCGGCTTGTTTGCCCTCTCCCTGTGACTCTGCTCCGTCCCTGTGGGGACCTCTGTGACTTGGGGTGTCTGTGTTGCTGTTCGGTGGCCCGTGCTCCCTGTGCTGTCAGTGGGGTTCTGGGTGCCTTTCCCCGTGTCCTGGACTGTTCCTGGCCTGGTCCCCTCCCCTTCCTTGGCTCGGGGCTCCCCCCCCCGTGTCTGTGGTGCTGCGTGTGTTGACCTTCCTGGTGTGCTCCCACCTTCCTTCCTTTCCCGTTTGGGTGTGTTTGCGCCCTGGCGTGTGTGTGTGCTGTGTGTTCTGCAGTGTCTTTGACTTCCCTGTCCCTGTTGTGTGTGCTGCCTCAGCCACTCCTCTCCCTCTTCCCCCTCCCTTCCCGTTTCCCTTGTGTGGGCATTGTCTTTTGGCGCTTTTGGCTTCCTTTGCCCTGAGTCAGCCATGTCTGCCTCCCGCCTCGCCCCGGTGTCTTCTGGGTGTTCTGATCACGGTCCGGAATTGGCGTACCATTTGTTGCACTGCCCCGGGCTATCCGTCCATTTCCTTGCTGTGGTCCCGCTCCTGTCACGTCTGTTCAGGGCTTTCCTGGACTGCGGGAGGGGGTTGGCTGGCTTGCCATGGTTGGGAATCCACTGTGGTGACCTGGGAGCGCGTAACATCTGAAATTACCCTTTGGCCCAGTTATTAAAAACCTGCCAGCACCCAGAATATACCCAAATGGGGGTAGGAGTGGAGAAATGTTTACAGAACTGGCTGTTGACTAGCTAGAGCAAGAATGGGAAATGCTTTTTCTCCTGGGGGCCACTTTGAAAACTAGAACAAGCTCCAAGGACTGCCTAGGGGATGGGGGTGCTTAATAGGGATGGACATTACGGATTCAGATTAATCCATAGCTCCCCGTAATGGGCAGTTATTGATTCATTCATAAAAGGCTGCGCCATTGCAGATTTGGATTACAGATCTGTATTTAAATCTATAAAATTAATATAATACTAAAAATTTAAAATATTTTAAAAATCGTTGCGCATGTGAAAAATGGCCACTGAACCATTTTTCATGTGTGCAGCCCTTTTTCCAAAATGGCAGCAACACTGCTACTGCCATTTTGGACAAGGGCTGCACATGTACATGTGCAAAATGGCCACCTAACCATTTTGCACATGTACAATGATTTTTTAAACATTTTAAAATTTCTTTTTACAGATTTAAATATGGACCCATAATCCAAATCTATAATTAAATACAGAAATTACATATCTGAATCCGTAATGGATCCAAATCCATAATTTAAACTGAAAGTCCATCCCTAGTGCTTGACGGGTACATCCAAGAAAAAGAGGGTCCAGATAATGGATCTGTGCCCTAGATCTGTCCCCTATTCTTGTACGTATGCCCTCATCTCTGCTTCCTTACCTGAGCTCAGTTTGTCAGCACTTGGGGGTAGGAACTGGATCAAAGCGTCAAATCCAGGAACTGGAAAAGGGCCACATAAAGACCTGCTTGCTCAGGCTGCATTTGGCCCACCAGCTGGAGGTTCCCCACCCCCGAGTTAGAATATCCCCTGTGCTCCAGTGCCTGGGTTGCCAGCTTTGCATGCTGCAATCCTGCGAAGGAAGAAACTTTGTGCTTCTAGTATTGGCAAAGACCACAACAATTAGATACAATCCTACATAAGTAACTGAAATCTTGCTGCTTCTGTCAGACACAACATACGCCACAAACCAAGTAATTTAGCATAAAATTCAGCTCAGAAATGTATTCGTCCAACAGAACAGGAGTTTGGCCTGCTTGGAACCAATTTTATGTGCACAGGCCTTTGCTGCCATGCACGTGAGACATATGAAGCAATTGTTTTTCTCCTGCAGTAACTCATTCCAACCCATGTAGTACTCTTGGAAATGGAAGTGCTACACAGTGTATCTTCCATTACCGTACAGTTTAATTAAATGTTCCTGGGATAAATCTTGTGTTTACATTTGTGTGACATGCTGCTAGTGTTGACTGCTCCATTTATAAACGGCCTGGATTCAGTCCAATCATCTCCAGTTAATGTACCTGTCACTCACAGAGAGCTAAGGCTCTTGGGATCTTGGCTCTTTGGTTTCCTATATTTGCTACAGTTATTAATTGGTTATGTCACTGGAACTGAATTATTTAGTTTAAGTAGTATCAATAAAGCCTTTTTAGTTCATTATTTTTTATTTATTTATTTTTAGAATGGCCAGGAGCATGATAGGAGCCAGAATACCAAAACTACCTAAATAGGAATTACTTGAAAAATTCTAAATGATTTATATAAAAACTGCACATTGGATTTAACTTCAGTATATAGTTCCCAGACACATATGGTTGATTTCGGGAGAGTGGATTCTGTCTTGGTCCATATAGAGTTTTTGCATAAACATTGCTATGAACAGTAATCAGTGTTTGCTGCATTTCCCCCATTGGTGAAAATGCAGTGAACACAGGTTATGACACAATCAAGATCTTCAATCAGTCAATCAATATTTATTTATTCAGCATGAGCTTTTCACTATCTGTTAATAAAATACATAAAACCCAAGCATACAAAAAAGAAAATAATAATCACAAGTTAAACCAATAAAATAACTAAATATCATTCTATAAACACCATATAAAGGCCATCAACTTCCAGCTTCTTCTAAAAGCAGTATTAAAAATTATAACAAAGGATATCTCCACCTTTGCTGTTCAGCCAAGGTGGCAAAAACCACCACATTACTGTGGAGGAATTTTTATAAGGGACCCTATGGAATTGAGCTACACATAGCCTAAGGAAGGTAGCACAAAATGGAAGACAGATGAATGCTGGGTAATACTCATTCTTAACAGAGGTGAGTTTCAGCCTGTTAAATAAAAATAATCATGAGACTAGTTTGGGTTCTGTGTCACACAGCAAGGCCTGGAAAACAGCTCCATACATGATAAACATTGAACAGAGGAAGGCCCTCTGTTCTTCCTTACAGCAGATAGCAAACAACGGCCTTGCAGATGTGCTAGTTAATTGACTTTGTTTAGGCACCTTACTTTATAAACAGTCTAGCTTATATTGTTTTAAAAATAGGTTGCTGAGTATGTAAACAATTGCTGTAAACTTTTACCTTTGTATGACGTTGCTTTAAGTGACATGCATGTATCTTTGAATGTATAATAAGCCTATAAAACTTCTTGTATGGGGGGGAGGAGTCAGACCAGTCTGTTTCCTTGCATGGATTCAGTTCTGCTCTCTCTCTCTCTGCGCTTTGAGATCAATAAAGAACTTCTGACAGATTTTACCAACAGTGTAAGTATGAAATTTTCCTCAACAGTTTGGTGCGTTGACCGGGAAGGCTCTTAGTCCGGCTGGTTCCAGGGGGGGCTGCGGACCGTCTCTCTCCCACCTTCAGGCACCAGATAAGGAAAGGGCCTTTTGAAACCCCTATGGAGGTGTGGGTGAGGGGCTGCCTGCAGGCTCTGGGAGCCAGACCAGTGGGCAGACGCCTTCTGAATCTAAGTGGTCAGATCTGTCAGACATTCTTAGTAGTGTAAATAATAAGTAGTTTAGATAGAAAAGACTAGTCAGTGAAGAAGTTTAGTGGATCCACAGAATCCTGCCAAGGGGGAGGGGGGATTCTAAATACATATGCAAAATCCGTGGGGATTGGAAATCCTGCCAGAAGAGGGGGTTTCTAAATGCGTATGTTCAATCCTGCCGAGCGGGGATTGGAAATCCTGCCGAGTGGGGATTTCAAACGTATAGGATTTAATGTATTGCGGATGTGTTTCCTTGTATGTGACCACTGGCTGTGTCTGGGACTAAGCTGAGTGTTGCATAGCAAGGCTACCTTGAAGTGGGATAGCTGCCTCGATTAGGCTTAATTGCCTATAGGGCTAATTGCCTACCTGAAGGGGTGGGTAATTTTGCGGATGTGCGCCTCTGTGGAATCCTGCGATTTAGCAGTGTGAGTGTGATTATTTTCCTTCTCAGTGTTAGTAGTTTTTAACCAAGAGTCTGACTGAATGTTTGTGGGAGTGAATCAGAGAGAGTTTGTGTGAAGAAAAGAATGTTAATGAGCTCAGATTACAGCGGAGTTGCTTTTAGACTGTGCTCTCTGTAGTTGATCCTTAAAAATCTGTTCTTGTGTGAAAATCCTATGTGTGTGAGATTATGGGGGTCAGAGGGTCTAAGCAGCTCTCCACCCTGCCAAAAGGAAGCCCAGCGTGGTATATGTATATACATTATGGGGGAAATGTTTGTACATTTTTAGATGTGTGGAACAAGTATACCCGAGATCAGCCTGAACTGCAATTTCTTCTAATTGGCTCTTTTAATATTGATAAAATTGTTCATCTCCGCAGAGTCCTAAGGTTAAAAGGCTGTAAAGTGCATTGGACTCAATGGGTTGCATGTTTGAATTGGCATATTGAAGCTTCTAAACGAAGCGTGAATTTTAAGTTAGGTCTCTTTTAGACTCTCGGGACAAATTAAAAAACCAAATAAAGCAGTTAATAAGTAATCTCAAACCTGGTCAGGTCTGCATACCTGGTGCTCCAGCAGTTTCTTTGTATCTTCAATTTAAATTGCCTGAAGGCACGGATGAGGAAACTCCTGAAGTGGATTTTTGCAGCCCTGCTTTCCTACCACTGAAAAGTTCCTTGTGCCTATATTGGGAAAATACCCAGGAAGATCAGATGAGGCTCTCCTTTGCTGAATTCTCGATAGCTCCAGTCTGCAGGAAATCAAAAACCTTGCATCCTTTATTACCCAGGCCTTTTATTTCAGGGACAATTTCCTGAATTTCAAAGCTACGCCTGAAATAGTATTACTGTAATTTGCATAGAGGTTTATTTATCTGTTACTAGCAATTCCAGAGTAAAAATCAGGTGAAGTATAAGAGTGTTACGAATATAACCTTATCTTTGGACATAATTATAGTTCCCTATTTAGAAATTCTAGACTGCAAAATAGAAGGGACGATTTCTTGTTCTGTTATTTGCCAAGTTTTTAAGACATGATTTTATATATAGGTACCTATTATCTTTTATATTAGTTTTTAAGTTATTGCCTGAAATTGTAATCTTATCTGCATGTGGGGATTTTGTTTTTTTCTTTATGTATTATTTGATGCTATGGCCAAGTGCCTCACAATAAAACTACGACTACTACTACCACCTTATGATCCAAACAATGCTGGGGTGCCCCAACCGCAAGTGCAGGTTCACTTTGCCTGCTCATGAAGCATTTTCAGTGGTGTCAGCTCCCTTGCAAGCACAGGCTGGTGCATCACTGAGTTCTAACACTGTTAGTTTCACTATTGGGCTCAGCTGCTTTTAGTCCTGTTTTAGGCCGCACTAGTTTTAATTGGTTTTCATCATGTGGATAGCTTTGTTTAAGATTCCACAGGTGTGCAAAGCAATTAAATAAGAAATTTTAAGAACTCCCAGTAACTTGATTTTGAAAAAAAGCATGCTGCTACCTTAGCCTGATTAAAAAACCTTGCTGAGGGAAAGGAAAAGGGGAAGTGAATTATACTATGGGTCTTTATTTTCTGGCCCTTACCACTATTGTGGCCAACTGGAATGTTGAGAAGCGAATGTCTGGTCCGATGTGGCCTGTTGGACCGAACATTTGACTCTTCCACCTCTTTCTCTTGCCCAGTTTACCAGCAACTGTCCAGGCACCATCAGACATTTTTTTCCTGCTTTATCTTGGGGTAGCTTAAAAAGCTGTAATTCCTTTCATTTTCTAGGAAAGGAATTTGGTCCCTTTTGTTATAATTGTGTGTTGTAGTTTGTTAAGAATTCATACCAAGGTATTGCCTGCTGTTTCATCATTTTCATGATTTCAGCATGATAAGTAAATAAAGCAAATCAAAACTGCAAAGCATGTAAAAATTAAGTTAACATCTTGATGGCTTTGCCTAAAAGTTTTCGGTGCAAAAAAGAATATTGGTCCAGCTATTGGGTACACCTATTTTGTCCTGAAACACCTGGAAGTGCCTGTTTACTGTTTTGCTCAGAAAAAGATTTATTGATTTTGTTGTTTGCTCCATTCTCCTGTGACTTTTGTACTTCTCAGTACTTCTATAGTTTAATGTGGATTTAAGTGTGTCCTGTGTTTATGCCATGGGTGTTGTCCAGTTAAAGCTGTGTTGTATGTTTGAGTGCTTGCTCAGGTAAAAAAAAGGTGATGTTAAACAAACCAGGAGCAAGTCAAATTCTGTCAAAAGGTGTTTATATCTGCCTGTTCCTTCAGTGCACAGTTGGAACAGAATGATGTACTGCTACCACAAATTGCCTTTTTGTGTGTTTGTTGGTGTTTGTGTACCATGTATGCTGCTATACAAAAGTTTTTCCTGTGCCAAGAATTAATGGCACATGATTGAAGGAAAGCTTGCCTTGCTTTTGCAAAGTTAAAAGTAGCAAGCAGCTGCTGTAATTTAAAGTGTGTGTGTAGCTCTAACAAATATGTGCATTAAAAAGAAAATGCACCTTTCATATCAATTACAGAGTCCAGGCCCGATAAACATGTCCTAAACAGAGCCTGGACAAATTCAAATTAGTTGTTTCCAATTCTGAAAATTTTAAAAGGGTTAAACAGTAAAACCTAAGCACATTTTAAGTACTGATGATAAAATATTGATGGTTCTCATTAACAGATTTACAATTAAAATTAGAAGAACATCAATTGATCAAGAAAGTCAAAAGTTGTTGTTGCCTTTTTAAATTGGTCACCTGGAATTGCACCATGGATGAGGACATAATATTAAGGCATGGCAGAAATAGATGCATAGGCCCCTAAATTTACAAACTTACACCTTTGGGTATTTTCAGACGTTACAAGATCACGCTCAACCACAGTTAATCCTGCGGTGGGGCCAAAGTGCCCTGAACGTCTGTTTTGCGGGCGCCAGATGTTCACCACGGTCAGTACCCACATGGGGTCAAAATCAACCATGCTTCCAGAGCTCCCCCCCCCCCTCGGACCATCTCCGAAAGCGTGGTCAAAGAGATTTCCGACGGGAACCAACAAAAAGTAACGTCTGGCTGGCAACCACCGACTGGAATCAAAGGAAACGATTCCAAGCCGGGGACAAAGCATGCAGTGTCACTGCCAGGCAACCAGAAACAACACAGGCCAGGGAGGGAGATTTAAAGGGCACATGGCAGCAGCCGGGACGAGCCATCCCGGTGCCTTCCAGGTGCTTTGACCATGGCCCCGCCTGGGATCGGCGTAATATCTGTTGCGCTGCCCCGGGCCGTGATCTGGTGGCCTGATTCCCTGTTGTAGTCCTGGTCCCGTCACGCCTGTTTGGGGCTTTTTTTGACCACGGGGGGTGGTTGTTCAGTTCACCCCCGCCGGGAATCCACTGTGGTGACTCTGGACCGCGTAACGTCTGAAATCACCCTATATGTCCTGTCCAGAGGTGGCACTTGTACAAAACAGTAAAAATTAGTGGTAACTCCACAATTATATCCCCAGGGTCAATAATTAAGTGGATATTGGATGTTCCAGTAGGTTTAGAAGGGGTGAAAACAGACATGATGCTAACCACCCTTTAACCACTCTTGGTGGTCATTTATGCATGTTGCAGGGTTGCAT
Organism: Sphenodon punctatus; assembly: GCA_003113815.1. Taxonomy (NCBI): domain Eukaryota; kingdom Metazoa; phylum Chordata; class Lepidosauria; order Sphenodontia; family Sphenodontidae; genus Sphenodon; species Sphenodon punctatus. The sequence goes on from QEPC01007158.1 coordinate 12,836,105, forward strand.
AGGGCACCAATACAGTCCTGCACCATGCATAAATAACCACCAAGGGTGGTTAAAGGGTGGTTAGCATCAGTCTGTTTTCACCCAAGGAAAGAAATTACTTAAACCAAGAAACTGGTGAATCTATCAGTGGTTGAATCCAGGGTTGCCCAAACCTATGGAAACATTTTATATAGAGGCCCACACAGTCTCTTGGAAGAAAGATAAAAAAAACAAGATCAGATGGCCCTTGAACACATGTTTTCATTTATAATTATTGGTTCCTGTGTCATGGTGTGATCCCTGGATGTGTACATTTGGCCCAGCAAACAAAAACTAAAATAATGTGGACCCTTAAAAGAAAAGGGAATGTTGATGCCGGTAACTACATATTAAAGCAATTGGTAGGTGCTGGCAAAGCAATGATCCAAAATTATCCAATAATAAGTAATCCAGGTCCAAAAGCATGAACACTGCAAAATTTGGCTGCTAGAGCCATGCTGACTAATTACATTCGGCTACCCGCATGGCTAAACCACCACCCCGTACGTTCAGTACTGCAAAATACCATGGCACACAGAGCAATTACAAATTGGTTATGATGGGATCAAATACTCAGATTGCCAACAAAGAAAGGCCAATGGTCCTTATAAACAACCCTCCTATGTAAAATAAAGTGCCCTATGCAGGAAAAAGCAAAAAAACCACACTGATCACCCTGCCTTGAAAGCAAAGTTAATTAAGTATTCTTCAAAGAAAGTTTCCAATGATTTATGTTAGGTAAAAAAAAAAAGCATGTAAATAAGATGGAAAGTGAAATGTTGGCATGTCTGCCCTGCATAGGGACAAAGCAAAGGAGTTTTTTTTTAAATGAGTAACTTGTGTGTCAGAGTAACAGTAAGTTTTAGCAAAGTGGAAAAGAAAAGTTTTGGTTTAATATTGTATGCATTGAAAAATGTAAGTCAATTAGGTTAAATTTTGTTTAATAAGTGTTAGGGAAAAAATTTGTTGTTGCTATAGGAGCACTATCACAAGTTTGCAGTTGTAACTAAGTAAGAGTTCACAAACAAAAAGAATTAAATAAATAGCCCAAGCGGCTTGCTTTAAAAACTAAAAGTTTTTTTTGTTTTAGCTTTTAATAATTTAATGAAAAGTTAATTGAAATGGTGGGGTAACATTGTGTCAAGTATGCAGTTCCCTTTAAATTTTTTAACAGCGTGGCAAAATGTTTTAGGAAAAAAACAAAAAGCCTGCAATGCATAAGCGGCTGCCAGCTACGAGACCAAAACAAAACCGAAAGTATTATTTGTAACAGTTTTAATAATTTGGTGTTCACATGAAAAGTTAATGACAGAAGGGAAGCAGTACTATAGGATCCTATTGCATCCCCTGTGCTCACAATGAGACACCTCCCCTCTCACAACAGGTGATTTCAGATGTTACGTGGTCCTGAGTCACCACAGTGGATTCCCAGCAGTGGTAAACCGATCAACCACCCCCGTGGTCAAAGAAGGCACCGAACAGACGTGACGGGATCGGGACCACAGCAGGGAATCAGCCCTGGAGGTCACGGGCCGGGGAAGCACAACAGATGTGACGCCGATTCCCGGCCGTGATCAAAACACCCTGAAGGCACCAGGGAGGGTCGGGACACAGACATGGCCGGCTGAGGGCAAATGAAGCTAAAAGTGCCAAAAGGGAACGCCCACACAAGGGAAATTGGAAGGGAGGGGGAAGAGGAAGGAGAGTCACCGGGGCAGCGCACACAACAGGCACATGGAAAACGAGCTCACAGCGGAACAAACAGCACAAACACACGCCCGGGCGCACACACACCTGCACGGGAAAGGAAGGGAAGGGGGCACACAGCGAGACAGACAACACACATGGCACAGGGGGGAGGAAGGGGGACGGGGACAGGGAGCGGGGGCGGAGCTGGCCCAGGGCAGGACAAGGGGAATGGCAAACAGAACCCCCACAACAGCACAGCCCTCACAGGCACCCCCACAGCAACACAGGCAGTCCTGGAATGGGGGGAACCCCAGGGGCACAGCACAGTCACAGGGGGAGGCCCCCCACGGACCGGGGAGCAGACTGGAAATGGTCCAGGAGGCAGACAGGGATCCCACGCGCCAGTCAGGGTGTGATGGAGGCGTGACAGAGACGAGGAGCAGGGCAACCGGTCCAGTAACACACACCCCCACCGGGAGGGCACCCAGAGCCCCAGTCCGAAGGGCCCAGAACCCCACAATCACAAAAGGCACCTGGGGGGGCGGGCACAGGAGGGAGCAAGGCCAG
>QEPC01007158.1:12843434-12864515 GCA_003113815.1 Sphenodon punctatus
CAGTCACCCTGAACCTTACGGCATGCCGCCCTGAGGACTGGTCAGATACCAGCCCCAGCAACCAACCAGCCTCCGAGGGAATGGACACAGAGGAAGCACGTAGGGGCACTGCAGGGCACACGCGGGGACCACATGGGGAGGGGGCCCACAGGGGGTGGAAGGGGATGGATCAACCCCTCACCCCCCCGGTCCCAGATGCTGGGAAGGGGCATGGGAAGAGGGAGCCGCACAGGGGCCAGTGGTGCCCATCCCGGGGTGAGGGAGCATCCTGAGCACAGGGACAGGTGGGGGGGCCAAGGGAACAGCACCCGACATGCCTAACTGACCACTCTATTACCCTACAGAGTCACACCGGGCACGGGAGGGCCGCAGCCGGGGGCCTCCGGTACCGCTAGCCTGAAGGATGCGGGAGCACCGAGTGCAGCCATGCAGGCTGCAAGAGCAACACTAGCACGCAGCAGACCAAGGAGATGATGGAGGCAGTCCGCCGGCTGGAGGAGGGGACCACAAGGGCCCTGTTACAGGTGGAAGGGAGGGACCGTTCACTGGTGGTGGAGATGCACAAGGACCGGCGGCAGATGTAGCGGGACACGGACCGCCAATTGGAGGCACTCCAGGCCAACTCAGACCGGCAGGACTGCCAGTCCAAGGAGCACAGCCTTAAGATGGACCGGTCGCTAGAGCAGGGCACGTCCCTCCTCCTGCAGGCCGGAGCCTTGAGTGCCTTCATACTGGCAGCAGCCCTGCCGGGTGCCATGCCAGCACCTGGACCCATGCCCCCTCCACCACCACCCCGCAGCCGCACTACAGGCCCTGCCGGTGCCACAACCCCCGCCTCCCCAACAGCACCTGGGACTGCGGATCTAGGGACCCGTGCCCCCACAGCTTGGATGCCAGCAACCAGCCCACCAGGCTTCAGGTGGCACAGGGGGTGGGGGGCGGACAGGGGCCACCCGGGGGCAGGGGCAAGGTCCCCAACTCTTTCAGCTGACAGCATCTCCTCCTCCACCACGGATGAGGGGGGCTCGGTAGCCTCGGCCATCCCTGTTGGCAGGGGACAGGGATGGCCTAGGGGCAGCAGCAGATGGGGGAGGGGCAGGGGAGCATAGGGGATGGGGTATCCGGGACCACTGAGGTGGGTGGGAGGGGGAAGGGCACGGGGGTACACGGGTGTACCGGGAACTGGGGCGGGGATGGGGAGCACAATAAATGGTATTTGCACACCTAACGGTGCCCGAGTGCTTTCTTCCCTACAGGTGCATACCTCCCCCCAGCCTCACGGACATACCGCCCCGGCCATGACTCAGTTGTGTGCCCCACCCCAAGGTACCGGCTATGGTCCGACACCGGGGGTGCACAGAGCAGGCCCCCGGGGCACAGGCCGCTGCCCCTCCCTGTGCACGTGCATGCAGTCGTTGCTATCTCCACAGGCAGGTGTGTATGCGTGGGGCTGTCTGGCCTTGCATGCCAGCAGCTGTGCTCTGCCCACTCCCTTAGCATCCCTCCACAGTGGCCCCATTGTTCCCATCCAGCTGTTATCTCTTGGCCTTGGCAGCCCCTGTCTGCCTGTCCAGCCCCCCAGCCCTGAATCCCATGCTGCCCCCATGGCTCAGACCCTCCAGGAGCTGTACCATGGTGGCTGCATCTCAGCCCGAGGTCCCGCTCAGAGGCTCCGGGGGCTCTGTCCGTGCGTGGACCGCCCGCGAGAGCATGGCCCTGTGCGACCTGTGGCGTTCACCCATCGTTCAGCGCAGCCTGCGCTCCGTGCCCACCCAGCCGGATGCCTATTGGTGCCTGAGCTTCGGAATGCTGCACTTCGGCTATGTTGTGACCGCTGGCGACTGCCGCTTGCACTGTGAGGAGCTGGGGCTCGCCCCCTTCCCTGAGGGGCACTTGCTGGACACACTGGGGGCCTTGCAGCGTGGAGTCCTGCCGAGACGGCCTCCGCTCAGTGTGTGTGCGCCTTCCCAGGATGTGCAACCTGCCTGTGTGAGGGTGGCCCTGCCCTAATTCATCAGTGTGCAGGGCGCCCGTGGGTATCCGTGCTCCCGCGGGGCAGCCTGCTACCGTCTGCTGGAGCTGTCCCACCTGCCCTGGCCCCCTGAGGCTGACTATGGCATGCCCCCCCCGGGCCAGAGCTGGTGGCCCTGTTAGAGGTGTGCAGCCACCCTGATGTGCAACTCAGGATGAGCTGTGCGGATCCCTTTGAGGCCTTCTACCTGAGCTGCTTCCACATGGCTGGACGCGGCTTCTGCCGGGGACTGTGGCAGTGGCCCCGCTGTGTGCACCTGCTGTTGAAACTGCCCCCTCCACCCGATAGGAGCCCCTGCAGCTGGGTGTAGGGCACTCCGGGCCCATCTGTCATCCAGCTGCCTCCTCAGCGCTGCCATTCCGTCCGTGGCCTGGGTGCTCTCGCCACTACCTGGTGCCTCTTCTGGACGGCTGGATCCCCTGGGACCCTCTGCCAGCTTTGTGCCTGTCACCCCCTCACCTGGGACCCGCTGCTGCCACCCCGGACTCCTGTGTGGCCTCCGTGGTGGGCCGTTGTGGTGGTTTCCTTCCTCCTGGACTGGGCCCCATGCCCCCCCTGCTGCTGCCCCTTCTCCCGTGCCCTGGCCCCACCCGCTCCCGCTCTGTATGGCTCTGCGCTGACCCGGTGCCACTTGTGTCCTCAATAAACGCCTGTTATTATTATTATTATTATTATTAACAAACATTTATATAGCGCCAGCAGTGTACCTGGCACTTTACAAAGTAATAAAATAGACACGGTCCCTGCCCCTAGGGCTTACAATCTGAGAGACAGGAGCTGGGGGAGAGACTTAGGAAGGGGAACAGAGGGAGAGACAAGGGGTCTAACATTCATGAAGATGCGAGGTCTCAAGTGCACGTACTTGGCTTGGTTACGATGAGAATGACAGCAGGCAGGTCCATGTTGCAAGGATAAGGGTAAACCGATCGTAGGTATAGGAATAGTGGCTCAGCAGGATAAAGAGTCAGACAGAGCAGAGCGAAAGAGGTGAGTTTTAAGGAGAGATTTGAAGGTATGAAGGGAGGGGGCAAGGCGGATGTGGACAGGGAGGGAGTTCCAGGCATGGGGGGCAGCAAGTGAGAAGGGACGAAGGCGCTTAGGGGAGCAGGGAAGGCGTGGAAGGGTGAGAGAAGGGACAGAGGAGGAGCGAAGTGCACGGGCTGGAGTATGGAGGGCGATAAGTGCAGAGAGGTAGGGGGGAGCAAGGTTGTGAAGAGCTTTATAGGTGAAGACTAGGAGCTTGTGCAGGATTCGTTCAGGAAGGGGAAGCCAGTGAAGCGAAGAGAGGAGGGGCTGCACATGGTCGAAGCGACTGGCGAGGTAGATGACCCTGGCAGCAGAGTTTTGGACAGAGATGAGGGGAGAAAGGTGAGACCGGGGAAGGCCAGTGAGAAGGAGGTTACAGTAATCGAGGCGAGAGATGACCAGAGCATGAACAAGAGTTTTGGCAGACGAGACAGAGAGAAAAGGGCGAATCTTAGCAATGTTATGGAGGGAGAAGCGACAGGATTTAGCAACAGAGTCAATGTAGGGTTTAAAAGAAAGGGGTGAGTCAAAGATGAAGCCTAGGCTACGGGCTTGGGGGACAGGCAGGATGGTGACTCCATCAATAGTTATTGACAGTGAGGAAGGAGAGGAAGGATGAGGGGGGAAGATAAGGAGTTCAGTTTTAGCCATGTTGAGTTTGAGTTGACGTTGAGACATCCAGGTAGAGATGTCAGAGAGACAGTTGATGAGACGAGCTTGAACAGAGGGAGAGAGAGAGGGAGTAGAGAGATAGAGTTGAGTGTCATCAGCATAGAGGTGGTATTGGAAGCCATGGGAGGCAATGAGTTTGCCTAAGGATGAGGTATAGATCGAGAAGAGGAGAGGGCCAAGAACAGAGCCTTGAGGAACACCAACTGAGAGGGGGAAGGAGGAGGAGGCGGAGTTGGAGAGAGACACATTAAAGGAGCGGTCAGAGAGGTAGGAGGAGAACCAGTTATGGACAGAGCCACAAAAGCCAAGGGAGTGAAGGGAATCCAGCAAGAGTGAGTGGTCAACAGTATCGAAGGCAGCAGAGAGATCAAGGAGGACAAGAATGGAATAGAGACGTTTAGATTTAGCCACCAGAAGATCGTTGGTGATCTTAGCGAGAGCAGTTTCAGTAGAATGAAGGGGGCGGAAGCCAGATTGGAGGGGGTCAAGGGAGGAGTTGGAGGATAGGAAGTCAAGGCAGCGGGAGTAGACAACACGTTCAAGCAGCTTGGAAGCAAAAGGAAGGAGTGAGACAGGACGATAGCTAGAAGGGTCAGAGGGGTCAAGAGTGGACTTTTTGAGAATAGGAGAGACTGTGGCATGTTTGAAGGCAGAAGGGAAAGAGCCAGTAGAGAGGGAGAGGTTGATGATGTGCAGGAAGGAAGGGGCGACAGTAGGAGTAATGGAGGTGAGGAGGCGGGAAGGAATGGGATCAAGGGGGCAAGTGGAAGGGTTGGAGGAGGAGAGGAGATTTCCTTAAGGGAGGCAGGGGAGAAGGAGGACATGAGAGAAGGAGGGGCTTTACTGAGCCGTGTGCTGACTCCTGTGTCCTTAGGCTGCTGGGTCCCCCTTCCACTTGCCCACTGGGGTCCTGCCCCTCCCCCTCCTGCTGGGCTGGCTGTGCCAGCCCCTCACCCACCACCCATGCATCTGACCAGCCGTGGGGTTCCCCCCCCCGGGTGCATGCCTCCCTCTGCCCCCCTGCCCGGCTCCCCTGTGTTGTGTGGGTGTGCAGCTTCGTGTGGGTGTGCGTGCTTCTTGTTTTGAAGTTCACACGCCTTCCGTGCGGCCGCTGTTCGCGAGCGCTGCAGCTCCCTTCACCCCCTCCCTTCATGTTTCCCTTCCCTGGGTGGGCCGCCGCTGTCTGTGGCTTTGTTTGCCCTCAAGCAGCCATGTTTGCATCCACGCGACCCCGGTGCCTTGTGGGGCTCCCACCGTGGTTCTCGCCACCGCGTCACGTCTGTTGAGTTCCCCCGGCCCGGGTTCACTCCAGTTGGCCCTGGGCGGTGGTGCCGCCCCTGTCACGTCTGTTGGGGCCGCGCAGCTCACCACGGCCCACGGTGAAGCAATTGACACCAGGGTGGGATTCACTGTGGTGAATCTCACCGCGTCACGTCTGAAATCACCCTAAGCCTCCAAGCCAGGCCCAAAGGGTTCACTAATCTGTTTGATACAACTGGGCCTCTGCTTGTTTAATTTGAGCAGTTTGATTTAAACTGGAGCCAAAGTTGTTGGGGATGTAAATACAGCATTCTTTTTCAATCAGAGCACATACACCCCCTTTGCTGGCTAGGATAAAGTTTAGGGTTATTTGGTTTTGCCAACCCATCTGTTTGATATTACCCATTTTAGAGACCATGGTCTGAAAGCCTAGGGATGTGGCATTAGTGTTTTAATGTAGGTGGCAGGGAAGAGGTTACTAGCACATTACCCTGCCCCTTTGATCTTATTTCTACAGGTGTAGAGGTTTTGATACAGGATGATTTCATACACAGAAGGGCTAAAAGTCAAGTCGTTAACCAATTGAGGTTTGCTGTATGACAGATTTTTTTCTAAAATGGCTTTTTATTTTCTTACTGCTCCTTGCAAACTAAAAGTGGTCTGAGCAGCAAAGGTTCTGCTGGATCCTCAGGGCCTTGCCAGCCCCCTCAGGCCCGAAAAATGGGCACGCCCACCATTGCTACTAGGCAAAGGAATCCTAAACCATGGGATAAAATTCTTTCAGAAAGTCTTTCTGTTCTGAATGAAAAAAAACTTTGCACACAAGTATGATTTTTTAACATCTAGGACACAAGAACCAATGCACAGTTAACAAAACACACCTAAGTAACTATATACACTTTATTCAAAATGCAAACTTAAACAAATGGGAAAATATTGCCAGGCCACAAAATGCAAGGCATGAGGCCTGAACTCAGTTCATATAGTTTGTGGCATTCAGGCATTAGGGATCAGCTCAAACAAGCTGAAGGGCCTAAAAAAAAACAACTGCAAATAACTCATACAAAAGATAGGTGCAAAAATTTTCAATAGGGAATCCTTTTGGTGGAGCAGTCAAATTAACTTTTTGTGATTAGAAAATTAAACAATTTCCTTAACAAAGATCTAAGTCAGACATCTTATCTTAAATCATTATAAAATGAGCATTCCAAAACATATTGCACAGTATTTTCAACGGCTCCTGCCTGGCAGGGACAAAGTCTTAAATGTCTAGGTACTTGGCATTTTCTATCAGCTAGCATAGCGGCTGGCATTTGTTCAAGGCAAAGTCTGCAATGAGCTGCTTTAACCTTCTCTGTAAGATTCATGGTTAAATAGTGTTCCATACAACCATCAATCTTCCATAAAGTATACAGTGGAGCAATGCAACTAGCATGGACAATAGGAAGATCATTTTGACAGGCAATATCACTCTCTGTGAAAATAAAAGCTTATCCTGGATTGAAAACAATCTAGTGTTATCCATAAGAAAATAAACCAACCCACAAAAGGTGAGATTCTGTATAACAAATTTCAACCAAGAAGAATGCTTAGATCAAATCTTCTCATAATATTCAAGACAACACATTTTTGGCACTCTAATTCGGAGGGAGGCATAGGGCAAAAATTTTAAACCAAAACCCTAACAGCCTCTTTCTAACAACAGTCAGAAGTGCCTCAGCATCAGTTTCCAAATGAAGAAAAGAGGCAGGAGTAGAGGGAGGAAGGCCAAGTAAACTACACAACAATTTATTCTGGGAATATCAATATCTTCATCAGCCGAATAACCCCATATTTCAGCCCCATATAAAACCCGAGGGAAAATTTTAGAGGAGAAAGCTTTCAATGCAGCAGGGAAGGGACAGAATGCCCTGCAAATTTATCACCAAACTTCTTAATAACCAAAGTTGACTGTGACCCTTTTTGTTTAAGTGATTGAGATGAGTTGACCAAGAAAGTGATGAGGATAACGTAATCCCCAAATACCTAAAACGATTAACCTCTTCCAGTTTACTGGTACCAACATGTCAGGGATATATTTTATTTTAGGCAATTACCCCAAGAAAGAATGTTAGTTTAGAAAAACTTACACTCAATTTATTAAAAGTACACAATTGGACAAACTTTGTAAAAGCTCTTTGCAGACCTATTGGAGTTCTAGACAACACAACAGCATCATCTGCATACATTAACAAGAAAATAGGAGTACATAGGAGATGCAGGGAATGGAAGTCCATATCCGACAAATCACAGATATCATTCACATACGAATTGAAAAGAAGTGGAGCCAGGATACAACCTTGGCCGTTTTTACATGGACGCCCCCTCCCCCACCCCCCAGCTTGGTGTTCAGGCAGGTGTGCAGTAGGGGGGGCAGCCCATGTGCACAGCCGGCGGTGGGAGGGGAATGGTGTGCTCCCGTGTAAACACCACGGGCAGTGGGTGTTTGTGCGCGCACGCTATCGGCGCACACCCAACTCCACCCATGGAGTCCTCCATTAAAACAGGGAGGGCTTCGTGGGTGGAGGTGGGTGTATGTTCATTTACAGGGACACACACACACCCCTCCACCCACCGTGCCAAAACACCCCCGTCCATGTATTAATGGCCCTTGACATACTCCTTTCTCAGTTGGGAATTTCTCTGTTAGCTCACCCCAAAAGCCCATATCTAACCTGAGCAATCTATGCCTAACCTCACAAATTTACCCCAAAGGATACTTCTATGATGTTCTATCCAATAAGTCAAAAGCAGCACTAAGATCAACAAAAGCTGCAGACAGTGGGGATTTCTTCACTTATACATATTTCTGAGCTAGATATTGCAAAGTAAAAACATGATCAAGAATGGAATGACTAGCTTTAAAACCAGCCTCTTCTTCTTAAAGAAGGTCCTGCTCCACCACCCAGACATTTGATGCCTGCCAAACAACTTTGTAGAAATATTAATGAGACTAATAGACCTGTAGAATTTGGGTAAGTCCTTAGAACTCCTTTTGTGAATTAGGGCTATAATATTTCCCTTCCATAGACTAGGGATCTGGAGGGTGGCAATAATACTATTAAACCATGAAACCAAGATTAGTATCCACCAAGTAACATCCAAATGGAAAACATCAGCTAGAATGCCATCAGGGCCCATTGCCTTATTTTTTTTTTATTGTTGAAAAATTAAATGAACTATCTGCTGTTCATAAATAAGAGACCCTTGAGTCAACATCAAATGTATCTACAGTAAAAAAAAGCACTAGAAAAATGCTTGGTAAAATACTCTACTCAATCAAACGGGGAGATATTAGCTTCAATTATAAAAGTAAAATTACACGTACCTTTAGAGACTAAAGTCCAAAACATTTTGCTATCCCTTCTCAATGATAGCAAAATTAAGCTTTTCCCATAACTGTTCATGGGGTATTTTCAAATGTGACACTACCATGGGTGGCCACACTTACCCTGGCATGGTCACCCATGGTGGTGTCACATCTGCTCCCTCTAACCAAATGTTTGCTGCAGGCAGGAGCAGAGTATTCCCTGGACCATGGCAGAGTAACCCTGTATTGTGTGCTGGGCTCTGTCAGTGGCGGGCGGGGCAGGTTGCGCGGCACGCGGGGCGAGCGGGGACTTGGGCCCGCAAAACAACCTCCGCGTGGCCCAGACCCACCTGATAGCCCGCAAGGGCAAGGACCGCATGGGGGCTCCCCTCCGGTGGCGCCGGAGGGGACCCAGTCAGAGAAAGAGCCGCTAGTACCGCCGGGAGCGGAGACACGCCCCCCGCACGTTCCAGGAGGAAAACAGGGCTTGGAGGCCACACCCCCAGAGACAGAGAGTCAGGAAGGGCGTGTCCCGCAGTTGCAGGGAACGCCCTTCAGGAACGTAGAGGAGCGTCAGGAGAAGGCCCCGCCCCCTCAGAGGAACCCAGCTGTAGCGTGTCCCCCGCCCCCGCAGCGCCGATCAGAGCGGCTGCGGGCTCGCACCAGGGCGGGGCCTGGGTTATAAAAGCCAGCGCCGCCTGGGAAACGGCGCTGGTGATTGTTGAAACCGGCCCCCTTGTGTGACTTCGTCTGAGAGTGCAGAGACTGTGTGGATTAAGAGTTGCCCGTGTGCTTGGATCCCTGCCTAAATCCCTGAATCTGTGAGTGTGTGGAGTGAGAGTGGACGGTGGTTGTGAGGTGAGTGCCCTGCCTACCCTTGTCTTGGTGCCCTGCAGTTCGGAGGTGAGTGTCCGTACCCTCTACCCCCTTCCCCAAACCTGGGCCCCTGCACCCCCCGGGGTGTCTCCCTTACACCTCTCCCCCCGAGCGTGCGTAGAGAGTGGAACAGAGTGTGGGGCAACAGTGGGTCCGTGGTCAGCAGCGCCCTATGATGATAGGGGCCTGAACTTCCAATTGTGCTTGCACAAGGAAGGGCCCACACACTATCCTGACGGGCAACTAGTCCCCAGAGTTCCTTGCTCTGACCACGTCCCTCATTCAAGAGTGAAAGCGTGCTCGTGTGATCCCTGTACCCCCGTAACAAATCACCAGCCCCTTAGTGGCCCTGGGTGGGCTCAAGCTAGTATGGATATTTCAAAAGAAATTTCACAACTAACCCGAGCTGTACAGTCCTTAGCGATGGATATGAAGGACCTACAGGCCCAGCAAGGCGGGCTGGCCGCCGCCGTGACCCAGTTGCAGGGAGCGGCCGCCGAACCGGCGGCTCGGGGAATGGATGTTCCGTTACCACCTCCTCCTGCAATGGCAATTGCCCCCCTAGGATCCCGTGAACCAAAAGGCCCCCGAGTGGAAAAATTCCTTGGGGACCGACATGCCTTCCAGGGATTCCTTGCCTTGTGTCGGCTGACCTTTAAAATCCAACCCACTACTTACGCCTTAGATGACCAGAAGGTAGCCTTCATTATCGGGAACTTGGGGGGCACCGCTCTGGAGTGGGCCACTACTCTCCTTAAGGGAGACAGCCCATTACTCAGCAATTATGCTGACTTTGTGAAGGAGCTTACCTTCCTATTTGATCACCCCCATCGAAAACGGGATGCGGAGACCCTTATTTTGACCCTCCGGCAGGCTAAAGGGGGGGTTTTGGAATACTTGACCCAGTTCCAGCAGCTCGCCCTGGAACTACAGTGGCCAAATGAGGTCCTGAAGGTCATGTTCAAACGAGGGTTGGGGGACGAAGTTAAGGACCAGTTGGCCCTAGTTGATACCCCAAATACCTGGGAAGCGCTCGCTAACCTGGCCCTCCAAATAGAGGCTCGGTTGACGGAGCGCCGGCGGGAGCGGAGGCAAGAAACCCGACCCGGCGGGGTTCGGGCCCTCCCGCTCCCCGGGCCGCCTCGGCTTCCCGACCCTGAGCCCATGGAGCTCGGAGCATCCCGAGGGCCCCTATCTAAAGAGGAACGGGAGCGCCGCCGGGCCTCTCGTTCGTGTTTTTACTGTGGAGAAGCTACCCACTTTATCGGGGAATGCCCCGCCCTGCCCCCCTACCGCCGGGGGCCGGGAAACGGGCGCGACCGGGGCAATGTGGGGGTACCCCGGTCATAGGAATAATGAAAACCTCACTCGTTGTCCCTCCGCGGGGTGCACAGTTCCAGATCCCTGTGACCCTTACCCTGGGGCCCCGGATATCCATAGTAGTATGGACCCTGGTGGATTCCGGAGCGTCCGGGAATTTTATTCATAATTCCCTAGTTATGAAGTGGTCCATTCCAATCCATTCGAAGACTCCCCCGGAGGCCATCCACTCCATCGACGGGTCGCCCTTGGTGTCCGGGCCTATAACTACCCGCACCGACCCCTTGGAATGTACGATTGGAGACCACTACGAACGACTCCCGTTCGATGTGGTGTGCACCCCCTTATTTCAATTAGTGTTGGGAGCCCCATGGCTACAAACCCATGACCCCTGCATAGTGTGGTCCACTAAACAGGTCAGGTTTTCCTCGCCTCGGTGCGTCGCCAACTGTCTCCGCCCTCGACCCCGGGGATTCCTAGGGGGAACTATCGCCCCCGAAAAGGCCCCCAGTGGGGACACGTTACCCACGATCTATCGGGACTATGCAGACGTATTTAGCAAGACCCAGGCCACGGAACTCCCCCCCCATCGTCCCTACGATTGTCCCATCGACCTTTTGCCCGGAACGGAACCCCCCTTCGGACGGATCTACGCTCTGGCAGCGCCCGAACTCCAAGCCTTACGAAATTACCTCGATGAAAACCTTCAGCAGGGCTTCATCCGCCACTCTACGTCCCCTGCGGGAGCCCCTATCTTCTTTGTGGCAAAAAAAGACGGAGGCCTACGACCGTGTGTGGACTACCGGGGGCTAAACCAGATTACCATAAAAAACAGGTACCCTCTCCCCCTCATCCCGGAACTGTTGAACCGCCTGCAGGGCGCGCGATTATTCACCAAACTGGATCTTCGAGGGGCGTATAACCTGTTACGGGTGCGCCCCGGAGATGAGTGGAAGACGGCCTTTCGAACTAGGTATGGCCTGTTCGAGTATCGGGTCATGCCTTTTGGTCTCGCCAATGCCCCCGGGGCATTTCAACACTTAATCAACGACATTTTCAGAGATATTTTGGACATCTACGTCATCGCTTACCTGGATGACATTTTGATTTATTCATCGACCTTGGACGAACACGTGTCCCACGTACGAGAAGTATTACAACGGCTGCGCCAAAACAGACTCTACTGCAAACAAGAAAAATGTTTCTTCCACCTTACCACCGTTAACTTCCTGGGATTCGTCATTAGCACAGCAGGAATCATGATGGAGGCCTCCAAGGTGGAGGCCATTCAGCGTTGGCCCCCACCCAAAGCGGTAAAACCTTTGCAACGGTTCTTAGGTAGCGCAAATTATTACCGCCAATATATCCCGAACTATGCGGAAATCACGGCCCCTCTAACACAGCTCCTTAAAAAGAATCAGCCATACCAATGGGGAGTAATCCAACAACGAAGTTTTGAGTTCCTGAAGCGCGCCTTTACCACCGCCCCTCTGTTACAACATCCGGACTTTGAGAAACCTTTTTGCGTAGAAGCTGATGCGTCGGGAAGAGCCATCGGGGCTGTGCTCCTGCAACCGGCCACAGACCCCGAAACCTTTCTTCCTTGTGCCTACTATTCACGACAACTGATTCCCGCGGAGCGAAATTACTCTATCTTGGATAGAGAACTTCTGGCCGTAAAGGTAGCATTCACTACCTGGCGCCATTACTTGGAGGGGGCACAGCACCCCATCCTAGTGCTTACGGATCACAAGAATCTAACCTTTTTGCAGAGTGCGCACATTGCTAACGCACGACATGCGCGTTGGGCCCTTTTCTTTGCCCGGTTCAACTTCCGTATCCGCTACAGACCAGGCAAGCTACAAGTTTTAGCCGACGCGCTATCTCGCTACCGTGAGGATCAACCCGAAGACCCTCGACCTCCTGAGCCTATCTTAGAGGCTAAAACGTTTGCCGCCACCTACCTGTCCTCAAAGGCCCTCCAAGACGCTACCCAACAAGAACTTACCCCCGAACCAGGAACGGTGATCGAATCCACTGATGGACTCCACCGGCACCAAGGTCGCATCGTGGTACCCCCGTCATGTCGAGCCCACATCCTCTGGGCACATCACGAAGCTCCTACGGCGGGCCACCCGGGAATCGACCGGACGCAGCAATTGATTTTGCGTTCCTTCTGGTGGCCCTCGCTGCACCAAGACGTCCAAAAGCACGTTTCAGCGTGTGCCACGTGTGCACGAACCAAAGTGCCCCGACGAGCTCCTACAGGTCTTCTCCAAATCCTTCCTTTACCCCCAGGCCCCTGGCAACGTATCGGACTTGACTTTGTGGTGGAATTACCACCATCCCGGCAATACAATACTGTCCTAGTGGTGGTGGACCACCTTACGAAGCTAGCCCATTTCATTGCGTGCAAGGGGCTACCATCAGCGAAACGTACTGCGTTGCTTTGCATTCGCCATGTGTTCAAATTGCACGGCTGGCCTCGAGAAATGTTTAGCGACCGGGGATCCCAATTCACAGCACGCTTCTGGAAGGCCCTCTTCCAGGCCGTACAGGTATCCCTTAAGCCAACCACAGCCTACCACCCGCAGGCTAACGGCCAGGTGGAGCGCGTGAACCAAAACATGGAACAATACCTCCGGTGTTACACCAACTACCTCCAGGACGATTGGTTCACGTGGCTCCCCCTGGCCGAGTTCACTTACAATAATGCCCCGAACGCTTCACTTGGCACGTCACCCTTTTTCGTCACCTACGGGTTTCACCCCCAAATGGGCACCTACGACGCTCCAGGGATTGATGTACCCGCCGCAGGGGCCCTCATTCAACGAATACAAGAAGCCCAGTCCATTGCACGCCGGGTGTTGCACCAAGCCCGACAGCGCTACAAGGAACAGGGCGACAAACACCGTCGTCAGGAACCCCCTCTCAGTCCAGGGGACTGGGTATGGATTGACCGACGTCATTACCCCTCTACTCGTCCTTCCACCAAGCTCGATGTCCGATACATTGGACCTTTTCCAATCAGCCAACAAATTAATGACGTAACATACAAGGTACGATTCCCGCCACATATTCGACTGCATCCGACGTTTCATGTGTCTATGTTAAAGAAAGCAGACCCAGCCCATGACCCCTCTTTAACAGCACCTCCAGAACCCACGGAATGGTCGGTCGCCGGCCCTGAGTTTGAGGTACGCGCCATCCTGGACGCCAAACTCCGTCGAGGACGCCTGCATTACTTAATAGATTGGCGGGGCTATGGTCCCGAAGAACGTTCGTGGGAACCCGCCTCTAATGTATCAGCCCCTCGGCTGCTCCGTGCCTTTCACCTACGTCACCCACAGAAACCTGGACCCTGCTCACATGGGGTCCGGCGACCTCGAGGGGGGGGTAATGTCAGTGGCGGGCGGGGCAGGTTGCGCGGCACGCGGGGCGAGCGGGGACTTGGGCCCGCAAAACAACTTCCGCGTGGCCCAGACCCACCTGATAGCCCGCAAGGGCAAGGACCGCATGGGGGCTCCCCTCCGGTGGCGCCGGAGGGGACCCAGGCAGAGAAAGAGCCGCTGGTGCCGCGGGGAGCGGAGACACGCCCCCCGCACGCTCCAGGAGGAAAGCAGGGCTTGGAGGCCACACCCCCAGAGACAGAGGGTCAGGAAGGGCGTGTCCCGCAGTTACAGGGAACGCCCTTCAGGAACGTGGAGGAGCGTCAGGAGAAGGCCCCGCCCCCTCAGAGGAACCCAGCTGTAGCGTGTCCCCCGCCCCCGCAGCGCCGCTCAGAGCGGCTGCGGGCTCGCACCAGGGCGGGGCCTGGGTTATAAAAACCAGCGCCGCCTGGGAAACGGCGCTGGTGATTGTTGAAACCGGCCCCCTTGTGTGACTTCGTCTGAGAGTGCAGAGACTGTGTGGATAAAGAGTTGCCCGTGTGTTTGGATCCCTGCCTAAATCCCTTAACTTGTGAGTGTGTGGAGTGAGAGTGGACGGTGGTTGTGAGGTGAGTGCCCTGCCTACCCTTGTCTTGGTACCCTGCAGTTCGGAGGTGAGTGTCCGTACCCGCTACCCCCTTCCCCGAACCTGGGCCCCTGCACCCCCCGGGGTGTCTCCCTTACACCTCTCCCCCCGAGCGTGCGTAGAGAGTGGAACAGAGTGTGGGGCAACAGTGGGTCCGTGGTCAGCAGCGCCCTATGATGATAGGGGCCTGAACTTCCAATTGTGCTCGCACAAGGAAGGGCCCACACACTATCCTGACGGGCAACTAGTCCCCAGAGTTCCTTGCTCTGACCACGTCCCTCATCCAAGAGTGAAAGCGTGCTCGTGTGATACCCGCACCCCCGTAACAGGCTCCCTGCCAGTGCACATCCCAGAGTTAGCCCTGCCACGGTCTGGGGAAGGCAACCCTGGACTGTGGTAGTGTAGTGAAAGATTGCGGAACACCCATTGTACACTGGTGGAGCCAGTTAGTGGGCACATATGGTCCTGGAGGAAGCTGGATCAGTCAGAAGGCAGTCGAGAAGCTCTTCTGCACAAGCTGGGGGCTAGGAGATTCTCTCTCTTCCCCCCACGCCCTTTTGGGGGCAGGGCAGGAACACAGCAACTTACGGGCTGCTCCCCATATCATCGGGGGTGGCCGGAGGAAGGATGGAGGCAGCACAGCAGAGCCCAGGGAGCAGGATGGCATGGCTAGTGGCAGTGTGCATGCGGGGTACAGCAGCCCTCCCCCATGGACCCTACGGACATGAACTCACCTGGTACTGGGTATTGGGGTCCCCGTTTCTTCCAGCTGGAGGCTGGGGATCCTCTGTCTCCCCCCCCCCCAGCCTTGCGGGGGCAGGGATGCAGCAACTTCCGGGCCGCTCCCCATAACATCGAGGCCATGCCAGAGGCACGTGCTGAAAGGGCATGTCCAAATGGGCATGCCCTTTGGATGTGCCCTTCGGTGGAGGTGGTATTGTGTGGGAGGAATAGGCCTATATTTTTGATAAAGGTGGAAAGAATATCTCCCCCCCCAGTGAGAGAGGGGTGGAGAAGGAGACATTACTTTCCCTTGCGGCAGCAGGAGTGGTAAAGAAAGGTGGAATGTTTCCCCGGTGGGAGCAGAGAACATTTTAAATGGTGGAGATTTGTCAAGGGGGTTTATTACCATGTATTTGAATGTATTTAGTTGTTATTATATGGGGAGGATGGGTTATTATTATATGGGGAGGACAGTAAAGTTGGGAAAGGATATGATGTTGTGTTACCATCCTGTGTTAGAATTGATATAATAGTTGTTAATGATGGGAGGGATTATGATGTACTGCTGCTTTATGTCAAGACTGATATTATTAACAAACATTTATATAGCGCCAGCAGTGTACCTGGCACTTTACAAAGTAATAAAATAGACACGGTCCCTGCCCCTAGGGCTTACAATCTGATATAGATTATTGTTAGTGGTGGGAGGAGCCGATGACATGGTTAGGAGGATTTATTAGTTATTGAAATGTGATTTGTTTTTGGTGTATTGTGCACCATTTTTGTATATTGCATATTATGAATTTGTAAGCCACCTTGAGCTGCCCTAGGCAGGAGAGTCTGGGGTATAAAATTAAATGATGATGATATATCTTATACGGTCTGCTCTTGCTTCTGAATCCATCTTCTTTGTTATGAGCTGTACGAATGCCTTTTTGGCAGCTTATGTTGTATCCCATAATATTTGTTGTATAGGATACCAAGGCCGGCTAGAACTGTAATGTTATGAGAATCTTTCTTATCAGTAACTGAGCCTGATACCCAGAGAAAGGTTTCTTAATTGGGAGTTGGATGACTCAGGCCAGGAGGAGGCACATCTGCAATGGTTAATTGTTAGCACATGTGCAGTGTTTGCATAGTGGGTTTGTGAAGTTAGGATACTATAAAGACAGAAACCCACATTGGAACTTCAGTGCTGGCCACTCCGCAGACGTGCAGAGGGGAGCAGCAGAACCTGGGGCCCGCCTGGGGATCATCATGCAGTTGTTGTTGGGGTTCCTTGGCTGGCAGAAAGGGATGTGAGAAGCTGTCATTTACTTTTGTATTCATTGGGGTTATTATTTTTACTTTTTATGTTGGGTACTTAATAAAATAGCTTTCTTGACACCATCACATCTGAGTCATCGCTGAACTGATCCAAAAGAACAAACAATGTTAAGACATTTGGCATAGTCGGCAGGATCAGATCAGTGAACCTACGATGTGGTGCAAGGAAACCTGTTGGGCCTGAGCTGACACAGATCCCGGGGTGGTGTGCCACCCCTGAATGGGCTCCAGTTGCTCAAATGTTGAGCTGGGTATCCCCACCGCCGAGTTGGGAAGAGCTGCTTTGTCCCAGGGGGCCACACCCCAGGCAGTTGGCCTGGAGGGGCTGGGGGGTCCCAGAGGGGCAAACCAACAAGCAGTCTCTAGGATGAGTTGGGAAGAGCTGCTCCGTCCCGGGGGGTGGGGGGCTGCCACAGGCAATAAATGCCTGTAGTAGCTGGGGGTTCCAGGGGGGGCCAAGAAAGCAGTCTCTGGAACCGGTTGGGTATTCTTCACAGCAGTGAAAGGGTTGTGGGAAACTAGAAGAGCAGCCTAAAAATTATTTGCTTCCACAAACATGTGGTGGTTTTGTCATTGATTATGTTAATCAACTTGTTTGTGTTTTCTTTGAAAATTTGTGTGTGTGTAAATTTGTTAGAAGTATCAATTAGGAAAAGGATCCAACGAATTGAGGAAAAATCATGTTTGTTGTTTATTGTTTGTTTGGGGGTAATAAAACATATGCTGCTATAAGAATTTGCCTTGCTGTGCAGAGAAAAGTTAGTTAAAAAACATGTTTTTAGCAAGACCTTACCTTGCTTTTACAGAGCAAGTAGATTAATTATGTATTTTTGGAAAACAGCATTTCAATTATGTGTGTTGGATTGTATTAAAGTATGCAGATAAGTTGGTAAAGTGAATGTAGAAGTGATGGGAAACAGGGGAGAGAATGGAATGTGTTGCTGTGGCACAGGACCATGGATTAGGGGCACTACCAAATTAAGTGTTAGGAACAAGAAGCTGGATAGAGGCAAGTGGCGTATGTGTTAAGTGATAGTGAGATTCAAGAAGATGTAAATGCACAGCTCTGTTTATGATTTAGGCATTGCAAAAATGTGAGTGTTTCCTGGTCAAAAAAATATACTAGTGAAAAGCACCAAGACAGGATTTGCAGCTGTGCCTAATTTTGAGGGAAAACCAGGAAGCTGCAGGGGTTTTTTTGGTCATTTTGTCTGTGCCTGAATGAGGAAGCCAAATGGAATGCTAGGGCAGACTAGCAGCATCCATGAACAGGTGGCGGAGCTACCCCAGGACCCTACTGGTCCCATAGTGCAGCCTGTGGAGCCCCTTCCCCCAGTAGCTGAGTGGGAAGTTCCCTTTGAGCAGTTGCCAGAGGGGGACAAACGGACGGCTCGGCGAAATATCTCAAGGGGGAGCGAGTGTGGAAGGCAGCTGCTTTACAACCAGCTAAGAGCACTGTCTAGATTCAGTCTGGGCAGGGACACACTGGCCACTCAGAGTGGCTCTGTATACAAATACATTTGTATACAGACTCATGGGCCATTGCAAACGGATTAAATCTTTGGGCCCCCAAAATGAAAATAAGATAATTGGTTAATTCATAAAAAATATACTAGTGAAAAGCACCAAGACAGGATTTGCAGCTGGAAACAGATAATTGTGGTTGTCAGGAAAATCCCTGTGACAGTGTATCATGTCAATGCCCCCGCCAGGAACACCTCCCCAACTACCCAGTGCAACAGTGCTGTGGATCAGATGGTCCAGCTCTGAGGGGTGGAAGCCCCTAATGACACCTCGGGAAAGAGGGAGGATGACCTCTATCTCCTATGCCAGTGGGCACATGGAAAATCTGGCCACTTGAAGGAGGTGGGCACTAGGACATGGGCTATAGCCAGAGGCATTCCCTGTCTTGTGAAAACTGTGATGAAAACTGGTGACTCAATACCTATTTGTCTTGACAGAGGCAAGCTGAGACAACGAGAATAATCAATAATATGATTTTTGCACCTTTGGACGCAGCCATGCGCTTTCATGTTAAAGCTGCAGTGTTTTGTTAGAAAATAGCTTTTAGGTATGTCATAAGGAGACACTGGGCTACATGTAGACCACAGGCCTAACAAATGTGTAAAGGTAAAAGGTTAAACATGTATGTAATGTGAAGCTGAGAACTGGAAACTCACTTCATGTAATGGGGAAATGAAAATCATGCCGAATGTGTATTCAGAAAAAGCCTAAACACCTCTGCAGACACCAGTCATAAACCGTTGAGTTTCAAATGGGGGCACTGACATGATACACTGTCACAGGGATTTTCCTGGCAATCACAATTATCTGTAGTCCTTGTTCACACTTATCCAAATGATACCATGCTTGTGGAAGCAGTGTTTGCATAGTGGGTTTGTGAAGTTAGGATACTATAAAGACAGAGAAACCAGAAACCCACATTGGAACTTCACTGCTGGCCACTCCACAGACATGCAGAGGGGAGCGGCAGAACCTGGGGCCCACCTGGGGATCATCTTGCAGTTGTTGTTGGGGTTCCCTGGCTGGCAGAAAGGAATGTGAGAAGCTGTCGTTTACTTTTGTATTCATTGGGGTTATTATTTTTACCTTTTATGCTGTGTATTTAATAAAATAGCTTTCTTGACACCATATCGTCTTGGATCAGTTCAGCGATGACTCAAAGAACAAACAATTTTAAGACAAGCAGGCCATCACATCTGATGGCCTGCTCTACCTAACTCTGGCCAGTGCTTTTCCGGGCGGGTGCAGAGGCCTCATAGGCCACTGCACCTGCCTGTTAGGGAAGGAGCCGGGCTTTTTGGCAGATTCTGCCCGTGATGAAGGTTCTCACCATGGGTACGATCAAAGCATGGCAGCTCCTCAAGTCATCATGTATGAAAATACCCTTGGTAAAACCCTTTTTAAAAAGTGAATAGATGTTTATATTCACTTCTAAAGGCACTGGAAATCAGCAACAATTTCCAAATTTGAATTCTTCATATCCTTAGTCCTTTGGTTTAAACTAGCTTTTCTGTCATAACATTCCTTATCATACCAAGGAGCATTATATAATACACGGCAGGACTTAGACATAAAATTCCTAAACAAACAAGGTTTTTAACAAATCTAAAATTTGATCACAAGAACTTAAAATTCTTACAGAAGAAGATGTAGTAATAACAGAGCACCGCAACTGTAATATTTCAAAATCCAAATGTTTATTGTTGACATCATCAGCTACTCTCTTATCTCACTTGAGTATTTTCTTATTTATAATTGAAAAACCTACATCAGGATCCAAAGGGACACTAGATTGATTAAGTCCAGAAAGAGGAATTCCAGAAAACCTATCAGTGAAACTAAAATTCAGTTTAAGAGAAAGGGGCATGTGATCACTTTCAGATCTACAAAACAAAATCCAGCACAATAGCCATGAGTATGGTTCTACCAAAATGTAATCAATAGTACTCGAGCCTGAAGAGGAAACATAAGTTACAGTACCTGAGTTAGCCCTAAGAAATGAACCATTCACTGTTCTAAGATTAAGAAGCAGCATCATATGATAAAATAACTATCCAAGTTTATTCTGACCGGCATCATCAAATTTGGGTGTAGGAATTCCTCATATCATATTCAATACCTCAAACTCCTCATTGTCCCACTTCATGACACCTCACCTGCAATAAGGAATCTATCATGGGGAAAATCACTTTTCAATTTTTCCAGATAAAACTGGACAGAATCCCAAATGTTGAGGTTAGCCCATTTGGCAATAGCAGAGGGGATATACATATTAATCACAATCCAAAATTTGCCTAGACAAGGGGTAATTCTAAATGTCAGACAAAAATGTCCACATGAGGCTAGTTGTTCAACACTAAAATTTGCATTAGTAGCCACCATAGTAAGCAGACCCCCTTGTATATGACCACATACATCAGAAACAACACATGGCAAGATATAACACAAAAAAAGACCTTCACAAAAATTAGGCACACACAGCATGTTTCCTGACAGAGAATAAGGCCTTTTTTTACATGAATGTCACCCGCCCACAAACACCCATAAACACCCATCCAATGGGTGTGAGAGCACCCGTGTAAACGCCCACAAGTGCGTGGGTGTGTGTTCACGACCCACCAACCAACACCCATGGAACAGCCGGGAAGGGGACGGCATGCTCCGTGGGTGGAGGTGGGTGTTCAACACCCACCCGTCCATGTAAAAACCAAAACACCCACGGGGATGGGTCTGCTGATACCACAGAGAAATGGCTAGAGAGGCCATGCAGGTGCCCCCAAGCAGACATGCCCACCAGGGGAGACGCCGGCCGCCCGGTCAGGAGCCCTTAAAGGTGAACTGAAACATGACAGGGGTGCGCCGGTTCCCAAAAAGTCAGGACAGAAGGCAGCCGACAAGATGAAGGGAGCGGGATGGGCCAGGGTACGTCAAGGCACCCCGTGATGCCCAGGGGAGGGGG
>QEPC01007167.1:2253-13592 GCA_003113815.1 Sphenodon punctatus
TCGCCTGGCCCCAAGCCTTTTAACATTTCGGCGGAACTGTAAGACCTGGCTGTTTGCCCAGGCCTTTGGGAGGGAGGGTGGGGAAGGAGGATTTTAGTCCCCTACCCATTTGTTTTTGGTGTTGTCTAGCCCTGTTTTAATATTTAATATGTAATATTTGATTGTTTTAGATGAATTTTATTGTATTTTATTGTTTTAATTGTTGGAAGCCGCCCCGAGCTGCGTCGCAGGAGGGGCGGGGTATAAATTTGTAAAATAAATAAAAATAAATAAATAAATAAAAAACCCACACTCACAGCGGTGTCTGAGGTTTTCTGAAGAATGGCCTTGGTCCTCGGAACTTGGGATTTCAGTCTTTCTGAGCCAAATACCATAATCTTCTGTAATTTCTGAAGACCGAGTTACAGTCCTAATCAAAACCATTCTCAGCTAGCTTGCTTCTTTGAGTGCTACAAGGACCCAAGGGTGTGTTGGTCCAGAGATAATATTGTTGCTTAAGGGGCAATTAAACCTGGGTTCAAGTTCCCTGTGTTGCTGCTGCCAAGTGGAAAGAAAAAAGGCCGTGTGATGGTTTTTGTGATAACCCCATCGAAAGAGGCTGTATAATATCTATGAGTAAGGTATATTGCTGTCAAGTGTGAAAGGCAAGGGCCGTGTGTTGAAGGAAAAGGGCAGTGTGACAGGACTTGTGAGAATGCCATCAATAGAACACATATAATATACAAGTTTCTGTATTCTGCTGTCGAGTTTGAAAGAAAAGGGCCATGTGTCGAGTGATAAATAAAAAGGGCTGTGGGAGAACATCATCAATAGAACAAAAATAATATCCAAGTTCCCAGTGTGCTTTGTATGCTGCTTTTGAGTGCAAAAGGAAAGGACCATATGACAGGACTTGTGAGAACAACAGCGATACAACACATATGTGTTTGTATATGTGGAAAGTACAATGAGAGTAACCTCAAATTCCATTGTCATGCCAAAAAAATCCACTCTATTTGGTTGGTGTAAGTAATTGTTTTGTTGGTGCCCAGGCAGCTGGCACACAAGGTCGCTGGAGTCCCTGCACCTTCCCACCATTCCTTACCTATTTGCGGACCCAACTCTTAACTGGTTGGTCTAGAGGTAATACTCTTGCTTAGGGAGCAAAAGATCATGGGTTCTAAACCCCTGTGATGCTGCTGTTGTCAAGTGAGAGGAGAAAGGCCTGCATCTTTAGGGAGAAAAAAATTTCTGGCTGTTGGAGGTTCAAATTAAATTGTGATGTCCAAAAAATCCAGTCTACTCCATTGGTGTAGAAAGTTGATTTGTGTTAGTGGCTGCCAAATGAGCATGGACAACCAATCGGTACCTGGACAGCTAACACACAAGGCCCTGGGACCCTGTGCAGCCTTCCTACGCCCTTGAGGACAAAAAGCATATCTGACAAAATAATTACATCTTGTTGGGCTAGAGCTAGGCCTTTTGCCTATAAGAATAGAGCTCCTGGGTTCAAATCCACTTTGGTGCTGCTGCCGAGCAGGAGGGAAAAGGACTGTAGCTTTAGGGAAAAAAAATCTTGCTGGCTGTTGGAGGTTCAATTTAAATTGTGATGTCCAAAAAATCCAGTCTACTCCATTGATGTAGAAAGTTCATTTGTTGATGGCTGTTGAACGAGCACAGCCAGATGATCGGTGCCCTGCTTGAGGACCAGAGGCCTATTGCCTGCAAGGCAAAGGGCTTGTTGATCTAGAGATAGGATTTTTGCCCATGGGCCACAAGTGCTGGGTTCAAATCTACATTGGTGCTGTTGTTGGGGGAAGGCTTTTATGATGGGACTGGAGATAACAACAGTGGTAAAATGCATATAACTTCCATGTTCTTATTATGAGGACTGTATACTGAAATTGCATTGGCATGTCTGATATCAGTCAATATGTAATTCAAAGTTAAATACAACTGTGGTGAGCATTTGAACCTAGGACCTCTGGCCGCAAAGGCTAGAGTCCTAGCTCTATACTAGGGCTGAAACAAATTATTCAGAAATTGCTGAATTTTGGGGTCTTCGATCCATAAATGGCAATTTCCAAAGTTTGGGAATACACAGCTGTTCTTTGGAAACTTCAGAAAACTTTGGGAGTGCCTGGGCCTGGCTGGAGAAGCTCCCAGAAGCTTCTGGAAACAGTGCCATATTTGATAGGAGACAGGGATGGAAGGGGAAAATTGAGTCATGGGGTAAGGAAGATTTTGAAATAATTGATTGGCCAAGCCAGATGGCTAGTTTGAGTGGTACAAGATTGCAGCCAATTGAAAGAGAAGTGGCAATAAAACAAAACTGGCACACACTTCCCAGAGCCATCCCATTCTTTGCTGAATTTGGCTGTGTGCTGCTATGCTGCTAACTGTGAGTAATTGGCTGGGCTGGCAGGGATCCTGGCATAGCATGGCATGGTTTGGCCTGGCCTGGCCTGCCTATGCATAAGGCCAATGCTGGGGCATGGGGGGTTTGCATGCCATGTTTAAAAAAAATATAAAAATAAAATGGGTTCCACTTGGGGCATATTACTTGCTGGCTACTGCTGCTTGCTTGGCTTGGCAGGCAGACAGCAGCACCATGAGCCTCCCAGAGCGCTCTCTGCCTGGCAGGCTCCAGGAGTTTAGTTCCCTCCATGCCAGGGTGCCCCAGAGTGGGGGAGTCGTGT
Organism: Sphenodon punctatus; assembly: GCA_003113815.1. Lineage (NCBI taxonomy): Eukaryota > Metazoa > Chordata > Lepidosauria > Sphenodontia > Sphenodontidae > Sphenodon > Sphenodon punctatus. The sequence continues at coordinate 4,932 of QEPC01007167.1, forward strand.
GAAGAACCAACGCGGTATCTGCTGGGCTCGTGCCTCGCTTTTGGTGTGCAACATTGCAGTTGTTTGCAGTCTGCATGGTTGATTCAAGTTGTCTTCTTCTACCAAGGGTCCTCTGGCTGCCTCCAGGCAGGGACAGCATGCTAGATTGGTTTTCTTAAAAAAATAATTGGTTGCTGCCAGGCCACCTGGGCTGCTTGGTTTGCTCAGCTTGGCAGTCAGACAGCAGCACCATGAGCAGCCCACAGGGCCAGACACAGACTTAGGGGCAGGCCCCCTAGGCCCGACTCTTGGGCAGCATTTTCTAGGGGGTGGGGGTGGCAATTGCCAGCACCACCCACTTAGTTGTTTTTTTCTCCATGCATGGCAGGAGGCTGCTGCCCATAGGCTGCAGTCCACAGCCAAACCCTGATGCCTGGGTCCCCATCCATCACCTGCCTCTGCCTTCTCTCTGCCTGCTAGTAGTGCAGCAGCAGTAGCAGCAACAGCGGGAGATAAAACTGTTTGTTTACAAACAACTCCTCCCAATGAGAGTGATCAGAAGGTTGTTGCCTTGTAAAGAAAATTCTTCGGGATGGTGTCTATCATTCTCACAACTGGGCTGTGCATGCTCACTCTGTTCAAATAGACCACGTGATGGTCTCAAGCTCCTCTAGTATAAAAAGCAATTTTCCCCTTAGAATGACAGTTCCTTCCAACCCTTTCTAGGAATATAAGAAAAAAATTCCATGTGGGTCTGAAAGGGTGGTGGTTGTGAGAATGTTTGGATACATCTCGAAGAACCTTATTTACAAGGCAGCAGCCTTTTGTTCTCCTTTGAGTGGCTCTTCACAGGCCCTTTTTACATGGCTCCACCAGGTGGGGGGGTCTGTGGATGTACCAGTGCATGGGCCCCACTCATCCACACCCACGGAACAACCGCTATTTTCCCTGGTTGCTCCGTGCATGAGGACAAGTGGGGGGTGAGTGGGGATGCATTAGGCGGGCACACGCATGCACCCCCCATTCATGGCGGGTGTGTGTGCTGTGTCGTTCACATGGGGCTCCTGCACCCATGAACATGCAGCATGGGGTGGGGTTTGGCTTGTGGCAGGGCTTGGCTTGGGGGCAGCAGCTTGAGAAGGGCTTAGGGGCTCAAAATCCCCAAGTCTGGCCCTGCACAGGGCTCTTTCTGCCTGGCTCCTGGAGTTCCCCTGTATCCCTGGTCTCCCCAATTACCGCTGCCAAACTAATCCAGGCCAAGAGGTTGCCAACCATTGCCCCACCCCACCCCCTGGAGGAGGGGGAGGTTGTGAATGTTTTGTCTTCTTGAGTGAATGTCCCAACTCTTGCTAGTCTGCTTTTTTGTGCACTACTTGGTTAGAAGTATAATGATTATTTATTGTAAAACTGGGTCCCCACACTGCTGATGGTGGACCATGAATGCTGTGGGTACACAGTACTACTATTTATTTATTTATTTATTTATCTTTTATTTCTGCACATTCACAATTGCACTTTTGTGGGCTTGTCTGAATCTTGTGAGGTTATTTATTTCCCACTCGTGGTAACCTGCTTTTCTGGGTAGTGCTTTGGCTGTGGGTTCAAGAAGTTTGCCAAGATGTGTCCAGGAAGAGAACTGGGGGTATACATTCCAGGTTGTTTTTTTTCTGGTATATGGGGTGTGGAGAGGGGGCTTAATAAAATGGAAATCAAATTTAAAATTCACTCATGTTCCCTGTAGTGCTTATTTCAAAAGTGTGTCACTCTGCCTCTGGTGCCCCATTTCAGAGGAGGGAGGGAGAGAAACATAACATCAGATCACCCACTTCCCCTGCTTGACCAGAGTGGCATTGGAAGCTGCATTATCATCAGTTGAGTCTTGGCTGGCTGCTCCCAGCCTGGTGGTGCCCCATGGTGAGGTGACTGATAGAGGGAGGAGGAATAAATGGTTACTTGCAAAAAGATCACCCACTGCCCCTGCCTGGCATGGCAGTAGACAGTAGTACTTAACTGCATGAATTTCTCTGTTGCGTGCTGCTTCTGGGTGGGTGCCCCATTACAGAGGAGAGGGGAATTTTAAGTAGCGTATCGCTCATCATATCACACACTGGCCTGGCCTGCCCAGAGCGGGGCATTCTCTTGATGCTGCATGTGACATATCAAATGAGATCACGTATGTTGCATGGCTGCACCAGAGTGGCTAATGCATTGTAGATGATGAACCTCTAGCCTGGGCTGCGGGGAGGACAGGGGGCCTAGTTGGGACTGGCTTTGGTTTTCCCTCTGCTAATGATGATGCCATGAAGAATTTTTGGAGACTGTACAGGACAGAGGGAAACAAGCTCCTACAACCATGATAAGGTACCAGCCAATGAGGGGAGTTTCTTTCTTTCTTTCTTTTTTTATAAATTATCTTACCCAACTATAACAAACACCTAACCTACATCTAATTCTGTCTAACTACTAGGGGTGTGCATGTCATTTTCATTATTACTATAACGATAACAAAAATTGTTGTTTTTGTTATTGCAATAACGAAAACAACAACCGAGAATAACGACAATAACAAAAACGACAACCGAGACCAAAAATGACAATTGAGAATACTGATAACAATATTGATATCAATAATGATATCAAAAACAATACAAAAAATGATAACAAGAAACGAAAACGACAATGTCGTTATCATTGTCATTATTAGTGCTGTGGCAGTTGGGTTTTGGAGGGAAAATGTGGAGAGGGGAGGAGGGAACAGACATCTTGGAGTCTTAACAGGATTGAACTCTGTGTTAGGAGGGGCGAGCAGCTCAGCAGTATCTGATGGATGTATCTCTGGACAATGAGCAGCTCAAGCGGACCCCAGAAGTCTCATGGCACTCTGTGATTGCTCAATGCCTGCTGCCTCCCACAACCAATCAGGGGGTTCTTGGGGAAGCCACTGTAACCCTTTATAAGGGGAGTCCCAGGTGTTTTCTCTCTGTTCTGTGAGAGCTCTGCTTGTCAGGTTGCGTTTACAGAACTGTGGTGCTTGCATATAAAAATTCTCCCTAGCCCTCATTGTATTATTTATTTTATTATATTATTTCCTTATTTATTTATTAGATATTACTCCCAATACCTTTCCTTCTTCTTACCCTTCATTTTACCTTCTCCCTTTCCCTGCCCTTCTCCCCCATGTACATTATATATAGATAGGTAGATAGATTAGATATAGATATGTATTATAGACATATAGATTAGATTAGAATAGTTATATAGATAATTGATTAGATAATAGATAGTTTTTTTTCAATTCCCCTGTCTCCCTTAGATTTTTAATATTTTAAATATTTTAAATATATTTTTATTTTAAATATTTTAAAATGTTAGTTATGCACAGGAATCAATAACAATACCAATACCAAAAATAAAATATTCCTTTTAAATGGTACTGATATCAATAATGATAACGATAACAAAAATCGATACAAATAATGAAAACAATACCAAAAATGATAACAAAAAGGATAATGACAAAAAAATGAAAATGTTTTTGTTGTTAATAATGATAACGAAAATGACATTTTTGAATAATGGAAACGAAAAAAACACACAACAACAACATGGGGGCCTGGTGAACTAACTACCGCTACCTTAAGTAATACTAAGAACTATTTAGGTAACCTAACCTTATCTAACCCAAAGTCAGAGGAGACAGCATCTGAGAGCAATGATGCTGTCCTCATCGATTTGTCTGGAAGACTCAGAGGAGGAGAGGGAGGAGACACTGACATCCACCACAGGAGCAGCAGAAGACCCTCAATCACCAAGATCCCCAGCAGGATCATGGGCAGGTATTCCTTGAGGGAACCCTGGGATAGGGGAGAATCCTGGGTGGCAGTGCTGGTACTGGTGGGAGGTCTGGTGGTGGAGGCACCTGCATCCAAGCAGCCTGAGCGGCATCCAGCCCCTGGGATACCTCCTGGAATGCTTCATCAGGACCTGGCGGAACGTGAGATTGGCCTGCCTTGTATGTCTCATGTAGGTGTAGTAGGCTGTGTTCTCCACCTGAAGAAGTCCCAGGTTACGATACTGCTCCACTAAGGAGTCACGTGCCTGGGATAGTTGGTCCAGAGCTGCAAGCCCAGACTCGATGGCACAACTCAGGCCATGCAGCTCTCAAGGTGGGGGCAACTCCTCCTCAGACTGCACAGGGCCAGCCTCCTCCACCTCTGCTGTTGAGGACAAGAACGAGGGCCTCCTTCTGCTGGAAGGTACAGCTTGCCCCCCTCACTGGCCCTGCTGCCTGCCACCTGCCCACTCTTTCCCCCCTTTCCAACACTATCCCATGGGACCTGGAAAGGTGATTACAGAGGGTGGAGGTGCTGCTCTGTTTCCCATGCCACACCTCCTTGTTGCAGTGGAAGCACAGTGCTAAAGTGTAGGCCATTCCCTGGGGCTTGGAGAAGTGGTCCCAAAGTGCAGACTTCAGTGCCTGTTGGTGCCGTCATCATCACTGGACAGGCGCAGGCCCTGCCTCCACCTCTTCCACCCCCTGGACCTCTGTCTTAGACTCCTCCACTGTCATGGTCTCCTCCTCTGACATGCTGCCTAGTCTAACCTAACCGTGACTGTATATATAATTAGAGAAACAAAAAACCTACGGTTTTACAAACTTAGTTAAGACAGATTCATACCAAGCAAACTTTAACAAACCTAGAAATTGTGTGTTAAGGCTCCCGCCTTAACTTCCACACCATGTAAGCAGTAAAGCTGTTGTATGGCTGCAAAGGAAGAGGATTGGAGCTAAAAGACCAAGACAAAGTGTGGGTGCATGGAGCCTAAGTTGTAAGCCAGCACAGTATGCGAAGCCATGCAACATCTTTACTGCTTACATGGTGTGGAATTTAAGGCGGGAGCCTTAACACACAATTTCTAGGTTTGTTAAAGTTTTCTTGGTATGAATCTGCCTTAACTAAGTTTGTAAAGCCGTAAGTTTTTCGTTTCTCTAATTTCTTTGGGGTTTTTAAAAACACAATGCAAACACGTGACAATGATTTCTGAAAGTATATAGATGGGAACAGATTATAGTAGATATATACATGATGGGTGGAAGATTAGCATTGATGGGGAAGGTGCAGCCTGGTGAGAGAGAGACCTGCTGCCACCCGATCGCCTCCTCCCTTGGCTGATCATGATCCCATGGCGCTGGCAGGGGGAGAGGGCCCTGGCCTCCACAGACAGTTCCGGTGGGCTTCCCCCTCCCACTTAGAGCCTCATGGGGATCAGCCTCCCTCCAAGGAGAAGGGAGGAAGGACTCACTGAGCCAGCCAAGGAGGGCAGGAGGGAGTGACTGATAGCAGGCGGGGCTTGCACCGCGAGCAAGGCAGAGACTCAGAGCAGCAGCACCAGCATGAGGAGGAACCCCCGCAGCCTTTCCACAACCCATGGATCCTAACGGGGGCAGGGGACCGAGCAGAGTGGTGCCCCCCCACTGCTGCTTGAGTCAGCCGATGCCTCTTAGAGAAGCTGCTCCCCTCGCTGCTCCATTCAGTCCTAGTTTGAGCTGGCTTTAGGGAGTGAGTGAATGGAGGTTTTCCTGCCATTGCAAGACCCAGCCATGGACCTACCCCTCCCCTGTATTGATGCCCCTCGCTCCCTCCATGAGGAGGCTGCAGGGCCCCCACTCCAGTCACTCACTCAAGATTTCCCCTCGGTGCCTCCAGGTTGCAGGGAGGAGGGCTTGGACACCCATGGGTAGTCTCAGCCGCCGCCTCCTTCTGGCTGAGCTCATCCTGGGTACAAACTGACGGCTGGGAGGTGCTGAAGGTGGCCGCTGCTGTCCGTACACCTGCTGCTGCTCCTCTAAGCCCTGCAGACTGTGCTAGGCTAGTCAGTGTCATGTCAGTTACACAGTGCCCGACTTCCTGGCTCTCAGCTCCCCTCCTCTCCCCTCTCCAGGACCCAAGAGCTGGTGAAGCAGGGAGCTGTGTAAGTGACATGACACTGACTAGCCTTGTCAGTGTCATGTCAGTTACACAGACCCCTGCTTCCTGGCTCCGCTACTCTCCCCTATCCAGGACCCGAGGAATCCCTTGTCTCTATGTCTCCTGGGGAGGGGTCCAAGGAATAGACCGCCTGGGTTCATGGGCTTGCTCTCCTGATTTGGCACAAAACTGCAGTGCCTCCACCCAGGGTACATACAGGACTATGAGGATCCTCATGAGGAAAGGGGCAGGCTACTCCCCCCACCTGCATGGCCCAGGGCCCTGTGGTGGGAATGCCTAGGACTAGTTCAGAGAATGCCCCCATTGAAACACGCACACATGAGACAGGCTAACAAGTTAAACAACAGGTTTATTCTAAACAGAAAATAAGCCTCACAAGGCAGGTTAAAAATGCTTCAAGATCCCCTGTTCCCCCAACAGATTCTCTGGGGACCCCGCACTCCCTCTCCCCTAGAGTGCTGGGCTGTGCCAGTTAGCGCACAGGCTGAGGCCTTTAGGAGCTTCCTGCCAGGGTAATAGTAATAGGGTCATGGGATAAGGTGACCCCTCAGGCCGGTGGGATTTCCCTCTGCTGGTCTGGTTGAATCTGGGCTGGGCTGCCGGGATGAATGTCCCACTGGCCTCCCTGCCAACTGACCTCCCACGCTATCCCTCTGGTACCTGGGGTTTTTGAAACCTCAGGCTTCCGCCCTTTCCTCTGGGCCCCCGTCAGTCAGGCTGCTGATCAAGTATCCTCTCTGCGGGTTTTTTCCTGTAAGCTGGCAGCTCGCTGGAGCCTTCACACTTCCCTCACTGGTAGCTTCGGTGAGGGCTCAGGTCTCTTCTGACTGCGCTGGGTTCCTTGGCAGCTCCAACTCCCCTCCTCTCTCTCTGGCCTTGCTCCCCTTCAGGCAGCCTCTGATCGCAGCTCTGCTTTGTGCTGCTGATTTAGCACACCTGTTTCTTCTTCCAGGCCTTCTCAGCCTCTCCTCAGGCAGCCATCTTGTTTCCCTTTCTTTTCCCTCCCCCCCTGCAACTCACTCAGTTGTTCTCTTCTGCCCCCTAGTGGCAGTCTCACTGCAAGTGCAGACTAAGCACTTGGTAGTCCACAAAGGTGGGGGGCAGCTACACACACATAAATAAAACATAAAATAAATAAAATAAACATCTTCCACTACTCCATTTCACAATGTGAAATGAGAAGCAGATACCCTGACCATTTCCTGACTTCTGTATGCAACCAGATTCTCTCTTACTAAGAAGATCAAAGAGAAAACCCTGTCAACGCAATTGCAAGCCAGAGGCAATTGCCCCGAAAACTCCCATTGAAATCAATGGAACTCTCAATGAAGAACATTAGCTCCGCCTTAACTAATGGAGCCACTAGCGTGGCTCCATAATAAAATATAGATACCCTACTCCTATATCCTAATCTGTAAATATTATTATCCTATTCCTAAACTATAACTATATATAATGATATCCTATAACTTAACTATATGCCCTAATAACAACAACTCTTATCCTAATTCTGATCTAATTTATAAACCTAAGTACTACTATAGTATCTATCTATCTATCTATCTACATACACCCACCCACCCTATTCCCTCCCAATTCCTACCTTATGTATTCCCTCTCCAAGTGTTTGTGTAATGTGTGTGTGTGTGCTATATATATTTTATTTTCTATTTTTTAACAGTTCCTTCTCAGCTCCTCCACTCCTTCCCTCTCTCTCTCCCTCTCCTTCCCACATCACAAAGAGACTGCTTCATTGCAGCCCCTTATATATATGGGGGGAGGGAGAGGGAGGAAGGGCTACATAGTGTTGTTTCTCCCCCGATTGGCTAGGCAATTAAGGGGGATGGGGAGGTAGGATGGGGTGGATGTGCTGTTATGCACATTGTGCACACTCTAATTGGCTAGGCAATTAAATGGATGCAGCTACTGAACATGGAAACACCTGCTGAGGTGCCAAGGTGGTGCCAAAGTTTTCTGAAATTTTCAAAGTTTTCCGACATTATGTGCTTCAGTCTCTGAAGTCCAAAGCTTCAGCAAGAACACTGAATTGCCTCCAAGTACTCGGACTGACAATTCGGAACTTTGAAAATTGGTCCAAAACCCCAGAAGTACTATTCTGTTTAGCCGTACTCTAGACAAACAAGCCTGACTGCATTGCATGGTAAAACTTTCTTGCTGGCTGTCGGAGGTTCAAATTAAATTGTTATGTCCAAAAATCCAGTCTACTCAGTTGGTGTAGAAAATTGATTTGTTTGTGGCTGTTGAACAAGTATGGACAGTCGATCAGTGCTCAGACAGCTAGCACACAAGGTACTGGGGCTATGCAGCCTCCCTATATACTTGAGGACAAAAGACCTAGTTAGTATGGAAGTATGGCTTTTTGGGCTAGAGGTAAGATTTTTTTCATATGAGGTCCAAATACTTGGGTTCAAATACTTGGGTTCAAATCCCCTTTGGTGCTGCTGTTGAGCAGAAGGGAAAAGAACTGTACCTTGAGAAAATAAATTTCTTGCTGGCTGTTGGAGGTTTGAATTAAATTGTGATCTCCAAGGGGGATCTGTGCATGCGGCAAGGTTAGCGGCTGGAAGTCGCCCAAGCTCCGCACCCCCAGCTTTAATAGCAGACCACAACCTGGTTTAAAGAAAGAAAAAAAAATCCCCAAACTGGTCGGAGATGGCTGGGAGGAATAAAC
>QEPC01007167.1:15952-28398 GCA_003113815.1 Sphenodon punctatus
ATGTTTTAATAAATAAAATAGAGGCACATAGAGGAGACAGATGTATAATTGTACCTGTGGTGATGACTGATCATAGTGCAATAATCACCACGTTCAAAGAGCAAGGAAAAAAGTGACAAATGACTAATAACTGGCAGCTTAATAGAAGCTTGCTCAGAAATAAGGAGACTAGAGATCAAATAAGGGTGGTTAAAGGGTGGTTAGCGTCATGTCTGTTTTCACCCAAGGTTTCCAGACCCTCTGCATAGTCCCACTCTTCCTTATCTACTAGTGGACAAATATCCTTTCAGGAGTAAATCTTGTAAGTTTAGAGGTAGGACTCTTACTTAAGGAACAGGAGGTCTTTTAATCCCCTGTGGTGCTGCTGTTTTTGAATGGGAAGGAAAAGGACCATACCTTTAGAAAAAAAAAATGTTGTTGACCGTCAAAGGTTCACATCCAGTCCTGTGTATGGAGCCCTGATCCTGGAATCCAAGCAACCTCTGCATCCACAGAGTGGCGCAACATCGTACCAGTTCCATAACCCAGAGGTCAAGGGATCAAAACCATTCTCAGCTACCTTGTTTCTTTGAGTGCTGCAAAGACCAAGGGTGTGTTGTTCTAGAGGTAGAATTCCTTGCTTAGGGGGCAAGAGGTCCTCAATTCAAGTCTCTTGCAGTGCTGCTATTGAGTGGGAAGAAAAAAGGCCATCTGATGGGGCTTGTGAGAACCCTATTAATAGAGTGCATATAACATTCCTGGTACGAGTATGGTATACAGCTGTTGAGAGAAGGAAAAGGACTGGGTGACAGGGCTTAGGAAAACACCATCAATAGAATGCATATAACCAGGGTGCTCAATTTGATTCGTCCTGAGGGCTGGAATATTTGGTTTGGACCCAACACTGGGCTGCATGTTGTCCAGTCCCTAATTTGCATATCCTCACCCCTAATTTGCATAGCTTGTGTGAATGTAAAAAACCATTGCAAATTAGGTCAAATTTCAAGCATGTATATGTAAAAGAATCCACACATTAGAGACTACACTGGAAAGTGGGCATCAGGGCAACTCCAAGGCTGTACAACATAAATGTTCAGTAATAATAAAATGTAATTAAATTTCTTTAAATAAAAACTAATTTTATTTTAGCTCACAACCCCTATATTCCAAAGTTATTTTAACACACAAGTCCTCTGCTAATTTAACACACAAGTCCTGTGCACAAAAGAAGTGCAACTGTGAGCCTGGGTTAACTGTAGATTAGAGATGAGCGCAGCAACTTAAGAGAAGCAGCTTTAAGGAGATGCTACATGTCTTCTGGATTGCCATTTTTGAGATTTCTGGCCTTGTTTGGCAAACCAAACCACATGGCAAGTCATCCACATGGATGCAAGACTAACCACATGGCAAGGCATCCATATGGATGCCATTTTTGAGATTTCTGGTCTTATTTGTCAAACAAAACCACACGGCAAGAGGAAGCTGGCAGACCTCCCCCCCCAAACATGAAAATGCAGAGTGCCCAGGCAGGGGCAAACAACATGGTAAGGCAATCTGGCACCCTCCCCAAACATGAAACCATATGGCAAGGCAAGCCACACAGCAAGGCAAAGCTGGCAAACACACACCCAAACATGAAAATGCAGAGTGCATAGAGACAAACAATCCCACTGACCGACCTCCCCCCAGTACATTTGTAGAGTTCACAGCGAGCCCTACTTACCTGGGGCAAGACAAGCAGCAGCGGAAAGTAGTTGGGCCCAGGAAGGTGGCAGGGTTGGATCCAGGTAGCAAGCAAGAATCAGGAAGCAGCAACAGCAGGAAGGAGATAGCCAGGTGCGGTGGAGCTGATCCAGCAGGAGGAATCAACAGGCCCGGGTGGCGGGGTTGAATCCAGGCAACAAGCGGGAGAGAGAGAGCCAAGTCCAGTGGAGCCAATGCAGCAGGAGGCGTCAGGTCCAGGCAGTGGGGTCAGATCCAGGGAGTAAGAAGAAGCAGCGAGAGTTGGGTTCAGCGGAGTCAATCCAGGAAGCAGTAGCGGTGGTGGCAGAAGGGGACAGGCGAGTGGCATATAGGCTTCAAACAGCGACGGGTAGCACAAGAAAGAGGAGGGGATCTGGGCAATGCCTTTATTGGCTTACTGCCCAGAAGGTGTACCTGATTGTGCACCAGTGGGGAACTGGGTGCGTTCAAGCATCGGCATAGGAAGCAATAAGATAGGAAAGAGGAGACGTGGGCCACAGGAAAGGTATATGTGGGCTGAGGGCGTTGGGTCTCAGGAAAGGCCTATGGGCCGTACTTTGGTCACCCCTGGTCTAGAGGTAGGACTCTTACTCAGGGAGCAAGAAGTCCTGCGTCCTAATCACCTGTGGTGCTGCTGATGTCGTCAAGTGGGAGGGAAAGGACTATACCTTAAGAAAAAAAAATGTTGCTGGCCATTTTGCTGGCCATTGAATGCTCATGTCCAGACCTGTGGATGGGCCCTGATCCTGGAATCCAAGCAACCTCTGTATCGCAGAGTGTGCAGCATCGTGCCAGGCCCATAACCCAGAGGGCAACGGATCAAAACCATTCTCGGCTAGCTTGCTTCTTTCAGCACTGCAAGGACTGAGGGCATGCTGGTGTAAAGATAGGGTCCTTGCTTAGAGAGCCAAAGGTTCTAGGTTCAAGTTCTCTGTGGTGCTACTGTTGAGTGGGAAGAAAAAAGCTGTCACAGGGCTTGTGAGAAACCTATTGATAGATCACGTATAATGTTCCTGGTATGAGTACAGTATAGTGCTGTCGGGAGAGAAGAAAAAGGGCCATGTGAGAGGACTTCTGAGAACACCATCGATAAAATGCATATAATATAGAAGATCTGCATATACTGCTGTCTGTCGAGTGAGAAAGACACGGGTAGTGTGTTGAGCGAGAAGGAAAAGGACTGTGGGATGGTGCTTGTGAGGTTGCCATCAATAGAATGCATATAATATCCAACTTACCAGTATGCTGGTTATTAGGGGTAGGACTTGGACAACATATTGTCCAATTCTCAGTTTTTATTGGTATCAGATCTCTTGTCTACTGGTTCTCCTATCCGTTTCTGGTTTTACCGGTTCTCTGTTCTTTTCCTATTGATTTCAAAGGGGAAGTATTCCCATTGAAATCAATGGGAGAGAAAAAAACAAAAATCCCTGCAATAAAAGGACATTTCTTGTCTTGTAAAGCACCTCAGTCAATCAGGTTTGTTTACACAGCTTAGCCAAAATGACTAGTACCAGACTCCAGCCACTACACATTTGCCACACAAGCAGTTTTTTCCACAGCACTGCAGCGCACAAAACCAAACAACAATCAATTCTAGCAACTGCCAGGAGACAACCATATGCCAACTTTGCCAGTGCCAACATTGTCAATCCCAAATCCTGTGTGATCCCCCAAATGGCCCCCACATTGCCAATGCCAACAACAGTGCCAATTCAAAATCTAGTGTGTCCCAGAACCCCCCAAAAGACCAACATATTGCCAGTGCCAACAGTTCCAATGCCAACAACAGTGTCAATTCCAAATCCAGTGTGAGCCCCCCCCAAATGACCCCCATATAGCCAATCCCAACAATAGTGTCAATTTAACATCTATTGTGTCCCAGGACCCCCGAAATGACCCTCATATTCCCAGTGCCAACAACAGTAGGGATGTGTGAACACCAGGGGGTTCATGGTTCGGCCCGTTTTGGATTCGGCCCCCCTGAAACCGTTTGGGTTTGGACTGATCAGCCCAAACCTGTTTCATTTCACTGAATCCATTCAGAGGGTGGGTGGAGAATCCAGTTTTCCCTCTCCCCTCCAGGTTGCACGGGTGGAAGGGGCACCAGGACTCACCCCCCCCACACACACCCAGCCTCGTAAAAAAAAAATATTTTTTAAAAATAAAATAAACCCCATCCCAGGGATTGACCTACATGGTGGTGCCAGGGCTTTGGCCCTGGCTCCAGTGATGGCAGTGGCAGTGGCGGCTCCAGAAACACTCCAGAGTGCTTCAGACCTCTTCTAAGCCTTCTGGGAACTGAAGGAGGGCTTCTGGACCCTCCCTCAGTTCCTGGAAGGCATAGAAGAGGTCTGAAGTTCTCTAGAGTGCCACCAGAGCCAGACCCACCTGATGCCAGAGTTGGCGGACCCGGACCCCCGGCACCTCCAGGTAGGTCGATTCTTGGGGTTGTTTTTTTTTTTTTAAAAAAATATATTTTTTTTTTACCAGGCTGGGTGGGGTGGGGTGGGGGTGGGGGAGGTGAGCCCTGGTGCCCCTTCCACCTATGCACCTGGAGGGGGATGGGGAGGGGAAACCGGGTTCCCCCCTGTCTCCCACCCACCACCCGAATGAGTTCAAAACCTGAACTTTGTTTGGCCTATTCGGGAAGGAGGCAGTTCAGGTTTGAGGTGTTTGTGAACAGCCCGAACACCCTGAGTTCAGGCCGAACACTGAACCCCCGAACTTTGTTTGCACATCCCTAAACAACAGTGCCAATTCCAAATCCAGTGTGACCTCCAAAGAAATAAACCATACCCCCCTGCACCTCCAGAATCCCAGACGTGGGGACAGACAGTGCATGGGACCCCAATAAGAAGGCTCTTTATCCCCCCAGTGGCACGGCTTAACCCAGCAGCAAGGAGTTCCCAGGGTTAACATTGGAGGGACATTAGTTAACCCTGGGAGCTTCTTGCTGCTGTGTGAAGCCCTGCCACTGGGGGATAGAGAACACTCTTACTGGGGTCCCATCCACTCGCTTTCTCCCATTAGGTACCACTGGGTCCAAATTAACCCTAGCAGCGTAAAATAAAATATTACATTGCCATGGTCTACCTTTGTCCTGAATCCTCAATTTTCATAACCTCTTTGGCCACCTGTAGTCTTCTGAAGGTGTAGGCTTTGGGACAAGCCTTCCTTCTGGCTTGGAGAACTGGGAGGACTAAGCTACTTCCCTGTCCTTTGACAAGCCAAATCAGAAGAGATGAAAGGGAAGAGAAGGACAGGACAGAGGAGAAATAGGGGGGAAAGGGTTTTGGTGCACAAGGAGAGGAAGGGGAAGATGGATTTCAGTGTGGAACAGGGGAAAGGGGACTCCATTGTTGTCTGTAGCCTTCTTTCTCCGAGGTGTTTACCTATTACTTTCTCCAGAGTCCACAAGGAGAGTGAAGCGAGGTGTGGAATCTGGCCAAATCTCAGACAAATTTAGGGGTGAGATGGGTAGTGGGAGGGTTGGGGTTGGGTTTTTTATGACCTTTATGAAGTTTTGTTGGAATTGCTTTTATATTTATAATCTGCTCTTCTCTATCTACACCCGGTCCCTTGGTGAAATTATTGCCTCCCACGGGTTCCAATACCATCTCTATGCTGATGACACCCAACTCTATCTCTCTACCCCCTCTCTCTCCTCCTCTGTCCGCTCGCGCCTCGTCGACTGCCTCTCTGATATCTCCGCCTGGATGTCCCGACGCCAACTCAAACTGAACATGGCCAAGACTGAACTCCTCATTTTTCCTCCCTCCCCCTCCTCTCCCTCTGACCTGACCGTCTGCATTGACGGGGTCACCATCCGTCCTGTTCTCCGTGCCCGCAGCTTGGGCTTCATTTTTGACACGCACCTCTCCTTTAAACCTTACATTGACTCTGTGGCCAAATCCTGCCGATTCGCTCTCCTCAACATTGCCCGCATTCGCCCCTTTCTATCTGTCTCCTCGGCCAAAATCCTTGTTCATGCCATGGTTATCTCTCGCCTCGACTACTGCAACCTCCTCCTTGCTGGCCTCCCTCGCTCCCACCTGTCCCCCCTTGTGGCGATCCAAAACTCTGCCGCCAAGGTCATTCACTCTGCCCGTCGCTTCGACCATGTGACGCCTCTCCTCCTCTCCCTTCACTGGCTCCCCCTTCCGGAACGTATCCTGTTCAAACTCCTGGTTTTCACGTTCAAATCGCTCCATGACCAAGCTCCCCCTTACCTCTCGGACCTAATCGCCCTACGCGCTCCTGCGCGCGCTCTCCGCTCTTCCGCTGTCCCCTCCCTCGCTCTCCCTCGCTTCTCCTGCTCGCCCAACCGCCTTCGTCCCTTCTCCCTCGCTGCCCCGCATGCCTGGAACTCCCTCCCTGCCGACGTCCGCCTCGCCTCCTCCCTCCGCTCCTTCAAATCCCTCCTCAAGACCCACCTTTTCCATGCTGCCTTTCCCAATGCCCTCTAGTCTTTCCCCTTGCTCTTACTGTCAGCCCTCCTCTGCTGACTGCTGCTACCGACCACCTTGTAACCAAGCCAAGTACACGCACCTGAGACTTCGCATCCGCCTGAATGTTTGTTTGTCTTCTCCCATGTCTCTCCCGCTGTCCCCTCTCCTTGTCTCCCCCTCCTTGTCTTTTAGATTGTAAGCCACAGGTAGGGACCGCAGCTGATTATATGTTCTGTACAGCGCCAGGTTGTTACTGGCGCTTTATAAATGTTTAATAATAATAATAATAATAATAATATTGTATGATGCCCCGGACTGCCTAGACAGGAGGAGGTGGGATGTTAAATAAATAAATAAAAAATTGGAGGGGAAAAAGAAAAAAAAGTGTGATGTTTGAATTTTGGACACAGAATGACATTTTTACGCCCCCCCTTTGTGAAACTCCCCCCAAAGAAGAGATTCAAGACCCTCCCAATCCACATGCCATCACTTACCATTATCTGGAACCCTCTTGATTTTTGTGCTCTCCTGGGGTGCCTGTAGTATTCTAACGTAGGCTTTCTAAACTTTCCATCTGGCTTACAGAATTGGGAGGACTGAGTTAGCTCCCTGTTCTGCAACAAGCTAAATCAGAACAGATGAAAGGGAAAACCCTGCATTGCATAACCCAGGCATTTGATTAGGCTACACAGTCTCTCTTCACAGTTCATGAGGATGGAGAGTGAACCGAGCCCCTCCCCCCATCCTCAAGAAGAGGTTCCACCATCCCAGTGCCCCGTGCACCTCTTCTTTGGGGTGGCGGGTCTGTTTGTGTGGGTGGGGGAGGGGTACCAGGCCAATAGGTGCCCCAAACCTTTGGTAACCTGCACAAAAATGGAAGTGACTTATGAGTCCAGAAGACAGGATGTTCTGGGGAAGGCTCTCCAGTTCACACACAGGATATGGCTTCTCAGCTTTGGACAGCTGTGAAGATTAATAAGGAAGGGAAAGAGCTCTTCTTCTTCTTCTTCTTCTTCTTCTTCTTCTTCTTCTTCTTCTTCTTCTTCTTCTGCTGCTGCTGCTGCTGCTGCTGCTTCTGCTGCTTCTGCTTCTGCTTCTGCTTCTGCTGCTCCTGCTCCTCCTCCTGCTGCTCCTGATCCTCCTGCTGAGGGGAATGCCTACCACCACAAAAGGAAGCCTTTGAAAAGGGGAGTGAGCCCAGGCAGAAAGTAATGTATGCTCTGGGGAAGGGCCACAGGATGAGGCCAGAAAAATTAAGCAAGGGCCTGCCCCTGTCCCCAAGAAGAAGTTCGACCTTCCCAGTGCCTATTGCACCTCTTCTTGGTGTGGGGGGTGTCTCCCTTGAGAGAAGAACCACGGTCAGAAACAGTGATGGCAGGGAAGTACGAGATGAGGGGTCGCCTGCCCCCATGAAGAGGCCAGTGGTACACACTGTACTTCTTCTCAGGGTGGGCAGGAGGAAAAAAATTGAGGGGAAGGAAGTAGTACTATCAGTAATACTATCAGATGTACACACACTGTATGTCCTCTCGGGGTGGGCAGGGGTGAGTGGGTGTGCCATGTGAGGTGGGAATCACATGGCTAGGGGGTTGCTGAAGACTGGGGTTTAGGGGGCCCTGCCTGTGGTTTGTTTCTTTGGGGGTCACACTGGACATTTCTGGTGTTCTGTTGGCGTTGTCATTGTGGAGGGTATGGCATATGCCGGGTGTCCCACAACTGGAGGTCCCACAACCTACTTTAGCCACCTGCCAAGAAAGAAGGCTGATGGAGCCCACTTGGAAAGGGTTGTCTCTGGGCAAGGAACCCTCTTGGATGAGGTGAGGTAGAGTGAGGCAGTGGTCCCACCCCTGTCCCCAAGAAGAGGTTATAGGAGAGAGCAGTCCTGTGGGGCTGCTGCCCCTTTAAGAAGGGGGCTGAGTGGGTCATCCAGAGGGCTGAGCACACACAGGAGTCTGGCAGAGCCATACCCATAGCTGGGGATCAGCCTGAGAGGCAAACAGGCTGAGAAACTCTGGGACATAGTGCGTGGGTTACTGGCCCTTTAAGGCTGTAGAGAGGCAGCATGGCCATGCCCACTCTGCCTGTATAAAAGGAGAGACAAGGGAGAGACAAAAGAGTCTCTGCCTGGAAGCTGAAGGGACCACATCTTCCTGAGAAAGTCTTCCTGCTCTATGCTCTCCAGGGTGCTGAAGACTGGAGAACCAGAGGGAACCAGGTACTGAGGAGAGGCTGTGCCCAGGAGGGAACCTCATGCCTGTGGAAGGCTTGGCCAGATCCTGGGGGTTTAAGACCCGGCAGGATGGACTTTGGAGGTTGACACTGTGGTGTTCCTGTGCCTGAGAGAGATGGACCAGGGTCTGCAGGGTGGAGGTGACTTAGTTGGCAGCCCCAGGTACACTGGACATGGATTGTGTCTAATAAAGGACTGTGGACTAATACCCTCTGGACTGTGTGATATGTCCTGAGATGGTACCCCCTTCCTTGAAGAGGGGGATTCAGCCGAAACTCGGGCTGAAACGGCATAGCAGGGTGTGAGCTAATTCCCCTGAGTGTGACACCAGCACCCCGTGTGACCCTGGGGGAAGCCCCCTGCTACAGAGGTCCCTCCCTCCCAATGCTCTCTGTACCTCTTCTTGGGGGAAGGGGTGGGTCTCCCTGAAGAAAAAAAAAACCATGCACAAAAATGGGGTGGTGAGGGTCTAGCAGCGTGGAAAGGATGTTAGGCTGATTCCCCTAAAGGGAGCCAAACCACTTGATGGGCTCATCTCTACTCTGCCCTCCAATGAGTCACTCTTGCCTGGAGCTATTCAGCCCCTCCCTGGCAGTGGATGAGCAGTGAGGCCCATCCGTCACTGCCAACCCTACCTGGCAGCACATGAATGGCAAGGCCCATCTGTTGCTGCCAACCCTATGCCTACCTACATTAACCCACACAGGTGTAGAAGTACACCTGTCTACTTCTGTGTAGTCTACTCACTGGCTGACGTATGCCTACTGGCTGCATCTACACCTGCTATGCCTGTCTACATCTGTCTACAGGTACTCACTGGAGGACAGACAGAAGAGACCTTCAAAAATCTTTTCATGCATGGTTTAATGGCCTGATGCTACTGACCCCATCAGGAAGACAGGCACACCAATTCTGTCCAATTCTGTCCCCCCCCACCCTGTAAATTACTGTTGAGTGGAAATATGAGCAGCAGGAGGGTGTGGCTCAAGAAAAGTTTCTCCAGAAAAGCAAATCTCAAGAAAATCTTGAGTATCCGGCAGAGAGGCAGGGCAATTATTGCCTATACTGTGCAATTGCCCAGGGTGGCTGGACCAGCAATTTTTGCGGGGTGTATGGGTGGGTCAGGTTGAGTCAACAGCAAGAAAGGGGAGAAGAGTCACAAATGGAAGGGAGAGGCGCAAAAGGGGGGAGGGAGTAGGGTGGCATTAGTTCATGAAGGTGGAGCCAAGACCACCCCCCACTCTCAAGAAAAGGTTCCACCCTCCCAGTGACTACTGCACCTCTTCTTGGGGGTGGGGGTGGGACTCCCTTGAAAGAAGAGCCACACAGAAAAACAAAGGTGCACGCCCGCCCCCAGAAGCCCCCAGCAGCCATTGCAGCGCTCATCCCCTCCAGGTGAGCAGGGCTCCACCCCCAGAAGACCCCAGCAGCCATTGCAGCGCTCATCCCCTCCAGGTGAGCAGGGCTCCACCCCNTCCTCCTGCTGAGGGGAATGCCTACCACCACAAAAGGAAGCCTTTGAAAAGGGGAGTGAGCCCAGGCAGAAAGTAATGTATGCTCTGGGGAAGGGCCACAGGATGAGGCCAGAAAAATTAAGCAAGGGCCTGCCCCTGTCCCCAAGAAGAAGTTCGACCTTCCCAGTGCCTATTGCACCTCTTCTTGGTGTGGGGGGTGTCTCCCTTGAGAGAAGAACCACGGTCAGAAACAGTGATGGCAGGGAAGTACGAGATGAGGGGTCGCCTGCCCCCATGAAGAGGCCAGTGGTACACACTGTACTTCTTCTCAGGGTGGGCAGGAGGAAAAAAATTGAGGGGAAGGAAGTAGTACTATCAGTAATACTATCAGATGTACACACACTGTATGTCCTCTCGGGGTGGGCAGGGGTGAGTGGGTGTGCCATGTGAGGTGGGAATCACATGGCTAGGGGGTTGCTGAAGACTGGGGTTTAGGGGGCCCTGCCTGTGGTTTGTTTCTTTGGGGGTCACACTGGACATTTCTGGTGTTCTGTTGGCGTTGTCATTGTGGAGGGTATGGCATATGCCGGGTGTCCCACAACTGGAGGTCCCACAACCTACTTTAGCCACCTGCCAAGAAAGAAGGCTGATGGAGCCCACTTGGAAAGGGTTGTCTCTGGGCAAGGAACCCTCTTGGATGAGGTGAGGTAGAGTGAGGCAGTGGTCCCACCCCTGTCCCCAAGAAGAGGTTATAGGAGAGAGCAGTCCTGTGGGGCTGCTGCCCCTTTAAGAAGGGGGCTGAGTGGGTCATCCAGAGGGCTGAGCACACACAGGAGTCTGGCAGAGCCATACCCATAGCTGGGGATCAGCCTGAGAGGCAAACAGGCTGAGAAACTCTGGGACATAGTGCGTGGGTTACTGGCCCTTTAAGGCTGTAGAGAGGCAGCATGGCCATGCCCACTCTGCCTGTATAAAAGGAGAGACAAGGGAGAGACAAAAGAGTCTCTGCCTGGAAGCTGAAGGGACCACATCTTCCTGAGAAAGTCTTCCTGCTCTATGCTCTCCAGGGTGCTGAAGACTGGAGAACCAGAGGGAACCAGGTACTGAGGAGAGGCTGTGCCCAGGAGGGAACCTCATGCCTGTGGAAGGCTTGGCCAGATCCTGGGGGTTTAAGACCCGGCAGGATGGACTTTGGAGGTTGACACTGTGGTGTTCCTGTGCCTGAGAGAGATGGACCAGGGTCTGCAGGGTGGAGGTGACTTAGTTGGCAGCCCCAGGTACACTGGACATGGATTGTGTCTAATAAAGGACTGTGGACTAATACCCTCTGGACTGTGTGATATGTCCTGAGATGGTACCCCCTTCCTTGAAGAGGGGGATTCAGCCGAAACTCGGGCTGAAACGGCATAGCAGGGTGTGAGCTAATTCCCCTGAGTGTGACACCAGCACCCCGTGTGACCCTGGGGGAAGCCCCCTGCTACAGAGGTCCCTCCCTCCCAATGCTCTCTGTACCTCTTCTTGGGGGAAGGGGTGGGTCTCCCTGAAGAAAAAAAAAACCATGCACAAAAATGGGGTGGTGAGGGTCTAGCAGCGTGGAAAGGATGTTAGGCTGATTCCCCTAAAGGGAGCCAAACCACTTGATGGGCTCATCTCTACTCTGCCCTCCAATGAGTCACTCTTGCCTGGAGCTATTCAGCCCCTCCCTGGCAGTGGATGAGCAGTGAGGCCCATCCGTCACTGCCAACCCTACCTGGCAGCACATGAATGGCAAGGCCCATCTGTTGCTGCCAACCCTATGCCTACCTACATTAACCCACACAGGTGTAGAAGTACACCTGTCTACTTCTGTGTAGTCTACTCACTGGCTGACGTATGCCTACTGGCTGCATCTACACCTGCTATGCCTGTCTACATCTGTCTACAGGTACTCACTGGAGGACAGACAGAAGAGACCTTCAAAAATCTTTTCATGCATGGTTTAATGGCCTGATGCTACTGACCCCATCAGGAAGACAGGCACACCAATTCTGTCCAATTCTGTCCCCCCCCACCCTGTAAATTACTGTTGAGTGGAAATATGAGCAGCAGGAGGGTGTGGCTCAAGAAAAGTTTCTCCAGAAAAGCAAATCTCAAGAAAATCTTGAGTATCCGGCAGAGAGGCAGGGCAATTATTGCCTATACTGTGCAATTGCCCAGGGTGGCTGGACCAGCAATTTTTGCGGGGTGTATGGGTGGGTCAGGTTGAGTCAACAGCAAGAAAGGGGAGAAGAGTCACAAATGGAAGGGAGAGGCGCAAAAGGGGGGAGGGAGTAGGGTGGCATTAGTTCATGAAGGTGGAGCCAAGACCACCCCCCACTCTCAAGAAAAGGTTCCACCCTCCCAGTGACTACTGCACCTCTTCTTGGGGGTGGGGGTGGGACTCCCTTGAAAGAAGAGCCACACAGAAAAACAAAGGTGCACGCCCGCCCCCAGAAGCCCCCAGCAGCCATTGCAGCGCTCATCCCCTCCAGGTGAGCAGGGCTCCACCCCCAGAAGACCCCAGCAGCCATTGCAGCGCTCATCCCCTCCAGGTGAGCAGGGCTCCACCCC